>SEYY01019368.1:0-88712 GCA_009176605.1 Armadillidium nasatum
TTAAAAAAAAAAAAAAAAAAAAAAAAAAAAAAAAAAAAAAAAAAAAAAAAAAAAAAAAAAAAAAAAAAAATAAAATTTTAAAAACAATTAAGAACAATAAGTGCAGAACTTTCAAACAATTTTACGTACCAACTGCCATAAAAATGCTGGGAAAAAATCCAAATTGTATTATAGCAAGGACAAAAGCACTTTACTGACAGAGACAAAGCACTTTACTGACAGAAGATGACATTTCCACCTCACGTTCTTCAAGTTCAAATGAAGAAATTTCTCAAAGAGCAGAGGGGTACATAGCACTATTATTGAAAGACTTTGATGTAACCCTTATATTAAATTACGTAAGTCTTATTGCAGAACTTTATGATCTTTCAAAACTTATATTTCGATATAACTAAACATGTCTGAACTTAGAAAAGTATTTTGACTAATCTAATATTTGATGGGGCAACCTAAATAGGTCTATTTGACATATGTAACATTTCCAGTAATCTAATTTTTTATAGGACATCCTCAATAGGCCTATATGACTTGATGTTGCCATGTTCTCTCTCTCTTTATATAATATATATATATATATATATATATATATATATATATATATATATATATATATATATATATATATATATATATATATATATATATATATATATATATATATTAGGTTTGAAACTAATACTTTTGTCAATTTAAAATTTCACACTATGCAGGGGACTTTAGCATGATGATTAACAGTGTGAAATATTTCAGTTGCGCAGCCCCCTACCCCTCATGAGTAGTGTATATATATATATATATATATTATATAATATATATATATATATATATATATATATATATATAGTATATATAATATATATATATATATATATAGTATATAATATATATATATATATATATAATATATACACTACCTATCTACTAAATATCTCTATTTACATTAAAATATCTCTATTTTAATGGATTCAATATTGTATGTAATGTTCTAAACACAGATACTCGAAGTCGCACAGTTTCACACATGAACACACACATATATTTTGAGTACAAATCCGAACTACAGCTTAAAGAAATTTTATTAGTTTCAATTTTGTTGAGTTGTAATATTTCGAAGTTTGGTTTTGAGTAAGCATTTTTTTATATCAATGTTTTATTAATGTACAAAACAGACAGAACACTAATAGGTACATCGCAGTGTGTTGCTTAGTGATAATTTAATAACTGAAAACAGTAACATGTGTTTGTGGTATTTTGTGATATACATGAAACGCAAATGTCTTGTGTACAATATATGTATTAGTATATGTATAATTGAATATAATTTTATATATATATATAATAATTATATAATATATATTATTTATTATAATATATATATATACATATTTATTATTTTCAGATTTTTTTTATTAAAATTATTGAATATATATTTTTATATAATGGCTACAAGAAGTAAGACTTTTAATTCTTTGTTTGGTCAGCCATGTGAATTTCCACCAGCGATGACTCCTTCGAAAGCTGACGTTTACAGGCACTATCTATTTATTACTAAGAGAGAACAGATCGCCACGAAAGGATCGGCAACCGCTAAAGATTGTCTTAAAATCGTTGCAAGTGATGTGATAAGCATTTTGGATAACTTCTCCTTCCCCATAGGATTTAATGGTGTATGGCTAAAGGCTGAAAGGCCTGTGCAATCAGCTTTAAATATAAATAAAATCCAAAGTACCCGACGGAATGATGAGTTCTACGAGAAAGTGAAGACATTCGATGCAATGTTTGACATTTGTACTTGTAATTGCTATGAAAAGAAAATATCAAGAAATGCCTGGAGTTGAAAAGATTAAATCTCAATGATTGAATGGAAATCGTTTGTGGGACAGAAAGAACGACGAAATCAACTTGGACCAATTGATAGGGCAACGACTAGTGCCAGGACAAGAACTCAAGTTAGGAAGGAGAGGTTAGCAAGTCACACTAGTAGAAAGCGTTGGTAGGAGGCAGGGAAGGGTCATTAATATAGATAGTAGTGTTCCCTCAACTAGCACAGAAGTCGTGGAAGTTACTGAAGAGGAGAGAATGGAAATGGAAGATAGTAATAATGATGATGATTATCTTCGAAAAATTGATGGTAGAAAATACAATATAAAAACTAAAGAAGGAATGGAACACGAAGAGCACTATGTCATTGTGAAAAACCATGTGATATATACCTGACTCATGTTACTCCAGATAATGGAACAGCTCGATGTATTTCTGAGGAAATTATAACTTTTCTAATAGATTCTGATAGTATAGATTATCTCAAAGCTCTCCTGTGCGATGGTGCTCCAGTTAACACTGGTAAAGTGGATGAGTGCTCAGATTGATTGAAATATATCTTGAAAGACCTATAAAGTGGCTAATTTGCCTTCTCCATGCTAATGAGCTCCCATTCAGGCATGTTTTTCAGATAATAGATGGGAAATCATCAGGACCACATACCTTTCAAGGCACTATTGGGCATGAAATTCAGAAAAATTTAACTAAATGTGAGATAGTTAACTTTCATCCAGTGCCTTAAAAAAATTACACAGATCCCCAAAGATATTGTTATGCAACTCAGTACAGACCAAAAATATCTCTATGACATGTACCTTAGTATAAAACATGGACATGTGTCATAATCATTAGCCAGTAAATCGCCTGGTGCACTTCAACATTCCAGATGGCTAACAACAACCAACAGAATCTTAAGACTATATGTATCTACACAGACTCCAGGGAAAACTCTTGAAGACCTAATAAATATTGCAAATTTATGCTCCAGGCTGGTTCTGGATAAAGAGTCATCCAAAGGCAACTGATGGAGACCATAATTTTTGGTATTTAATGAATCTTAAGATAAAAAATATGCAGTGATTTAACAAAACTCCTATTTTGCTCACTTTGAAAATATATCACTATGGATGATAAAAAAACAACCAAATATTGATCAAGGAGTTAGCTGCAAGTCGCAAAATTCAAGCAAGGGGTCAGAATACCACTGAAAGAGCTTTCCAGCTTCCAAAAACACTGAACTTTAATGAAGAGGACTACTTGAACATGATCGAATGGGAGAAGGAAAATGATCACTCAACCACAAGGACTTTTCTAACAAGAAGATTTATAATATTGCAAATGAGCTAGTTCAAACAATAAAGTTTTCATGCCACAGCCAAGGAGTGGAATGTTCGGTAAATATTGTAACTAAGGACCGACCAGGGCTGAAATTTTGCCAGGCTCAGGGCCAGGGTTGCCTAAAATTTGTAGAGGTCAAAAGCACTGAAATTTTAGGTTAAGAAAATTAGATATAATTTTAATTGAGATTTATTTAATTATACGGAATGGAGAAGAATGTCAACATTCACTTAAATGATTATATGCCTTTTTCAGAAAAAAATTCTGAAAATTAGATTTTGTATAATAAAAGTTTTAAAAAAGTACAAAAAATTTTGAAATTTTTTTTTTTCTGATTCACAATAGTGAATTCAACAGGTTTACTTAGGTAAGACCCTAAGTTAAAGTTTGAAAAAATGTAAGATATAAAATTGTCAATATAACCTGTATTTATACATATCATTGCTATTTTATTGCTGTGTATCAAATTTGTATCATTTAGCAACATTATTTCAAAATTATTATTATTTTGTTTATACTTTTAAGTCACTATGACTAAAAGATCAGCTTCAGCAGTATGGAAGTACTTTACAATATTTCAGGATAGGCTAAAAATAGCTAAATGTAACATCTGCAGCCAGAAAATTATTAGAACCTCCTGGTGCCCCAAGTAAAAAATTTTCAACCAAATCTTTATGGGATCATCTAAAATCAAAAGACAAAGATGAATATGGTGGCGTCAAAAAAATATAAAAAAAAGGAGATATAATTTTATATTTCTAAACATGCAGAGGATTTTTGGATTGAATGTGAATGGCGCTTATTTGCAACACATAGTAAAAGTGCCTGCAACAGAATAGGTGGAATAGTGAAGAGGTACCGTAAGAGCAAGTCTGCAAAGAACATACATCATCAAATTTTATTTTCTGAAAATATGTTCAAGTTCTGCTAAGAGAATCTTGGCAATGAAATATTTTTTATACAACTTTAGAACAAATAAAAGAAAATGAAAGAATCCACTGGATCTTAGATGCAAGATTTAATAGTGAAATGCCTATTGTAGGAACACAGAAATTTCATAGGTTAATCCCTAGAACTGATGGAAATATTAAAAGTTTTTGAATTGACATGCGATATTGTCTGTGAAGTAATTGCAAATAGCAAACTGTAAAAAATATAAAAAGCAAACTCGAAGTCTCTATCAAACCAAAAAACCGAGACTATATGGTTTGTATGTTTGTCCTTACAATGATAAGAAGTGGGTAAGATTCGTTTAATCATATAATGAAAATTTTTAAGACATTAAATTTTTACAACCTATAGCAATTATTACTATTATCCACAAATTGATGATATGTGTCATATTTCTAATAATAACCTTCATGGGGTCCTAAGTACGCCGAGTTTAAAGGCAGGAACTATGATACAATATTCATTTTCCAAAAATGAACTAAAAATTTTTTTTTTTTTAAACAATAAAATTGCATGTATATACACGCCTATAATGATTACCTTAGTAAAATTGTCATAGTAATATAAAGATATATTAGGATATTTGAAATATATATATTACAAATAAATTTATTTTGCTTAATATATTTTTGAGGGTATTTCATTAACTACGTATAATAAACATTTAAAAAATTTTATATTCATTTTTCATTAATTTTTTAAATATCCTAAACAGCTCATACACATACTTTTTATTGCTTTATTTGATAGATGAAAGACAATTTTATTTTTAAAAAAAAATAAAAAATTACAATTTCGCATTCCAATGGGAAACTTTTTAAAATGGGGACTCTTTATATATTCATAGTAGAATCAATATATTACCATCAGTAGATGCGTCTAGTCTTTCTGATTCCATATATATATTATTCATATATATAATATATATATATATATATATATATATATATATATATATATATATATATATATATATATATATATATATATATATATATATATATATATATATATATATATATATATATATATATATATATATATATATATATATATATATATATATATATATATATATATATATATATATATATATATATATATATATATATATATAGTATATATATATATATATATATATCAAGGCCGTATCCAGGGGGGGTTCAGGGGGTTCTACCCCCCCCTGAAATTTCTAGATGACTTGACCTGCCAACTTGAGAGCAAGTTTATAAGTCACAAAACTATCCTTAAAAACCTTAGCAAGTTAATACCATCAGAGGCCGTAAAAAACTTCATGGATTTTAAAAATGAATACAATCAATATTGTCATTTGATTTCTGACAAGGAAACTATTAAACGCTGAGTTTATCTTATGGATAAAAAAATGGGAAAATCATGATATTAAAGATCTTCTCCTTCAAATGTCATCGATGCTTTAAATAATTGTAATTGTGTACTTTTCCCGAATTTTTTTGAATTACTGAAGGTTTTTGTGTCAATTCCAGTAACAACATGCACTCCAGAAAGGACTTTTTCAACTATTAAAAGATTAAAAAATTATTTAAGAAATTTTACAGACAGGAAAGATTAGTAGGACTTGCCCTTATGAGCATTCACCGTAAGTTGCAAAGTCAACACGGATGAGGTTATAGATGAATTTTCATCTAAAAAAGCTAGAAGATTAAAATTATTGTTATAAAGCGTTCTTCAATATTTTGTTTTTATATATATATATATATATATATATATATATATATATATATATATATATATTATATATATATATATATATATATATATATATATATATATATATATATATATATATATATATATATATATATATATATATATATATATATATATATATATATATATATATATATATATATATATATATATATATATATATATATATATATATATATATATATATGTATATATATATATATATAAAAAAAAAAAATTTTTGGGGACCCCTATAACTCAAAAAGTATATATTTGCTGCAGAACATTTTTATTTGAAAGAGTGGCTTTGCAAGGTAAAATAATCCTACAGACCAATTTTCATCAAAATCCGAGACGTAGGGGTGTAAAATTGAATATTCTTTTCATCTATCTGTCCTGGAATGATCCTCAAGTTAAAATGGATAAAAATTCTAATTTCAAGGAATACAAAATATATGAAAATATGATAAAAAATGTCATCTATAAAACCAAAAATTATGGCAATAAAGATGATGATCAAGAGCAAGGTAAAAGAAAAATGTCAGTATTTCAATGCTTGATATGGTTGACTTAATCATACAGTTTCAGGATTGTCGTTAGAATGTGCAAACACGAAACCATAAAATATATCAGACACTTTTTACAGTAGTATAGGAAACCTAAAATTAATAATGTTACTGTAATGTCTCCAAGAGAAAATACTAAATTAATGCATATTAAACTCATGTATTTATTCAAATATTTGCAAAGATACAAAAGTTTATTATTACCTTATTTAATTTATTTAATTCAAAGAACAAAAATAAAATTTACCTTCTGCAATTGTATCCTCCACAGTTACCGTGTGTTTCCCAACAACAAATGATTTACCAATAAAATTGGTTGAATTATAGGCATGAGATGCATCTTTGTTTGACTGATCGATTCTCTGGAAGAATTTTTTCATCTTTTTGGTAAGCTCGCTTCATTAGCATTTAAACATTGAAATGATTGCGAGAGAGCTTGCTAAGATGTCAAATTACAAAACAGTCATGAAAGAAGCAGCTCAATGTAGTTAAATATATTCATGAATATGAAACACATCTTACAATTAACAATAAATTAAGTTAAAAAAATATATTTCTTAAATAATCTGAAAAACAAAAAAAAAATTATATATATATATATATATATATATATATATATATATATATATATATATATATATATATATATATATATATATATATATATATATATATATATATATATATATAAATACAAATTTTCAATAAATGCTTAAGACCTCAATTTTAAGTAGAATTTTAGCTCAAACTGAAAAAAAAAAAAAAAAATGTGGTAGGCATATTAGTAACAACAAAATAAGCATTTATTTTATTTTGCTATTTTTTAATATTTTTAAGCCTATATCAAGTTTTAAAAATATTTTTCACTTCAGAATATTAACATAAACATAAGAACATAAACAGTCAAAAGCTACATGACCCTATCAAGACCGTCTCAGTCAACAAAATGTTATAGTTGCTATTCGCTATGAATGGCTCACCTCAGATTCCAAATTTCCTCAAGCAAATAACTTAATCACATTATTATACAGTATGCTTAGCATGAAGTTTATTAAGTTAAACTATAAATATCTAAGCTAACATGCAGTCACCAACAGACCAAAGGGATGTCAAAACCAAGATTCACAGCTCCCAAAACCTGAGTCAATCATACTATACCATCATCATCCATATTTTGATCCAACGTTTTCTTAGATTGAAAGTGAGTTCTTATCAACAATATCCTGTTGTAAATATTCCAAAATTTTACTACTCTGTTGCTGAAAAAATACTTTCTCACATCCAGATGGCAAGGTTTCTTCTTTTTTTTTTTATTACGACCCCTAGCGAGTCCATTGTATTCTAATGAAAAAATCACATTTACACAATCAACAGATGACAACATCTTGAAAATCTAAATCAAATCTCCTCTAAGATACCTTCTTTCAATTGAAAACATCCACAATTCTTTAAGCCTATCCATGTAACTCTTTTCAAATTTAAAAATCCATTCTTCTTGCTATTCGTTGTACTGCCTCCAGCATATTAATCTTTTCTTAGATAAATAGCCAAAACTTGTGCACAATACTCAATCAATGGTCTAAAATAACCATGATAGAGCCTACATATCACCTCCTTACTTTTATAATTAACATTATTCATAATTACTGGCTTCTAAGCACAGTTCTGAGATCTTACACATTCAAACTACTGCTGATAATCACAACCAAATCTTTTTCTTTATCTACAAACTCAAGTCATTCATCATGCATTTCATAATTGAAACCCTTATTAGAATATCCCACATGAAAAGCCTTACATTTTTTATTAAAATCAAGATATACAATATTAACTAAATCTCCTTTGTCAACTCATTCAGTAGTATGTTCCATATTTTTCAAATGATTCATCTAACATGATTTACCTTTTTTTAAAGCCATGTTGAAAGTCTTGCAAAATCTTATTGCTGACTAAATGTTTTTCTATTCAACTTTTCAATATTTTTCTAGAATTTAAACTACCAATGAGGTTAAACTAACTAGTCTTTAATTTCCTAAAATCATCTGTTACCTTTTTTAAAAATTGGTACTATAAAAGCAGTTTTCCATTTGCCTGATATCTCACAATAATTAAGAGACCTATAAAATATTAAATATATATTATATATGAAATAATATCACTACCTTCCTTGAAGATTCTTCCATGTATACCAAGACCTGCGAAACTTATAATAATCAACATGATCAAGAAAATCTTTAACCTCATCTACATCATCATCAAGAACTTATAATAATCAACATGATCAAGAAAATCTTTAACCTCATCTACATCATCATCAAGAAATGCAAACCTTCTACTACTCTGCTCTCTAACGTAACTTATCAAACCTTTCCCCTGTAAACACTGATGGAAAATAATCATTTAAAATACTGACATTCTTCACCAGAGCTAATCACTTTATCATTTATCTTAATAGGAACAATCTTTGTTATTATTAAATTTATAAAAACTAAAGAATTTCTTCAAATCTTTATTATCGTTTTCTGCCAAGCAAATTTCTAACTACCTCTTAGACTATTTCTTCATTTAACTCATTCCTTGTTCTCCTAAAGTTTTCAAATCTATTGTACTGTTACTGTCTTTACCCTCCTTTTATGAAACTTGACTCAAATTGTTAACAGGTAAAATGCTAATCACTTCAAAGCTAATATATTTTCTTACCTATAACTTAACACTATCTTTTATTATTGATTCTTCAAAACTTCACTAAAAAGCTTAGCTTTCCTTGATATTTAGGTCTATTATTACTATTAGAATTATTGTTCTTATTATTAGCTTTAATTAACATTTAGGCCTATTACTATAATTAGAATACCACAAATGATATTTACATTGAAAATGCATGCCCTTCGATTTGTCAGTTCTAGTGTTAAAAGGGAGAGTAAAAGAATGGATTAAAGGTACCAAGGTGTCGATAAAGTAAAAATCGGTATAGAATTACCGATCTGAAAAAGCAACTCAAATATTTTTTTTTTTTATGTTCATAACTTTGTAATATGGCGCCATATATTAATACTTTTTCTAATTTCAGAAGTGGGATACAAACTTAAACTTTAAATTGTAAAACATTTAAAAAGGAAGAAAGTATTCCTTAATGTACTTATAGTACTTAGTACAGTCCCAATTAAAACTAAATTTGGAAATCTGTCATCAAAATGGAATGGAGTGTGTCTGCCCATCTTAAAAAAAAATCAGAATTATACGAAAGATTCATGGTAAGTCTGAAAGTCTTTAATATGTAAACTAATCACAATAATTGTAGTAATAAATGATAATATGCATACAATAAAAATAACTTTAAGGATAAAAATCTTAGTGTTAAAATAAATAAATATAAAAATGTTCAAAAATTTAAATCTGGTTGATATATTAATTCAAATTGCAGGCAGCAAGTTTGGGGCTAAGTGATAACAAAGCTTGGCTGTATAATATAAGTAAGAGCAGCCCTGGTTAAAGAAGGTTATCTGAGCAGCAGCATTTATCATAGATATTCACAGAACCAGTTCAACTGCAAACTGAGAACAAGGAATAGTCCTTTCCCATTTAAGATAGAAGCTCATTTCAAATTTTCTTTCTTTTGTTGTTCTTATTCATAACTTACTAACACCTCAATCAGAAGACTCTGCCGTTTCCTTTCTTCTTTGCGCTAGTGAAATTGTTTAATTCATCTCAAACATTTTGTAAAAAACAAACCAAAAGAGTAAACATTATTCTTTATCATACTTAAAAATATACTTAATTTTGTACAATTTGAGTACCTAAGTATTTAACATCTTTTTCACATCATCTTATTCTGTCCTCATCTTAAATATTTTATAAAATTTTCATATAAAATTTTTCTTGAAAGTAATATACAAGGTCAGCCTGGTAAGTCATACATTCAGGTCAAAGTAAGAGAAGAAGAAGGTAGCTTCTCATTGGCAATCTACATCAGTTGGTCCTTGAAACACCATACGGACTGACACTTCATCAATATGCACAAAAGACCATCTCCACCTGCAACAGGACATCCAACATCAAAGTTCTTGGTGAGTGAAAGATCCTATTTTTGTCTATCAGACTTAAATCATCTAATATTTAGGTCAAGTAGTGGGACATTAATCTTGTTTTGTGTAGGGGATTCCTGGGTGATTTACATTCTGAAGTTCTTACAGCGTGTTGTGTTCCATGGTCAAGATTTTCTAAAGATCTTGAAGATTCTTCAAACAAAGTGTTCCATGAGTTCTGCTGCAGTAATTTTCTGCTCACTGTGGCAATCTTGAAAGGTCATATTTAAATAAATTCTTTTAGAATATGTTTTGTAAAGTCTTTAAAAAATCTTGACTCATTTGTCATCTTTTTTTTCCATTCTATGGCCTTTGTGATTTTAAGTAATTGCTTAAATTAATTAAATGGCTGATTAAATTAGATTTTAGTATATAATTACAGTTGTATATATAGTTCAGCTGACATTTGCTGCAGCAAAATGTTACATGAAAATCAAGATTCTCTTTTTAAAAAACTTTTCACTGCAGTTGTCTGAAGTATCACATCACTCCAGATTTCATTTAACACACCATAAGACCTACTGTATATTAGCATAGCCTCCATTTTTTAAATGAAAATCATTTTTAGTTTTATAAATAGCAAATGAATTTTATTCCAACATAGGTCTCTCTCTCTCTCAAATATATATATATATATATATATATATATATATATATATATATATATATATATATATATATATATATATATATATATATATATATATATATATATATATATATATATATATGGGCAATTCCAGCACAAGCGTTCTTAAGGGAGGGTGGGATAAAATTTTAATTTTGATGAAATTTTGTGAATGAGGTTATTTTGCCTAGAAAATCTGATTTTCCCAAGTTTTAGTTCAATCCGAAAAGTACTTTTTGAGATATGAGGTCATGAAGGTCAGACATGAAGGTCACACCCTCTTTGGTAAATTAACCATAATGTGGCAAAAATTTGACGCAATAAGGACATATTATATATCATTGGAAAGGGAAAGAGCTGTAGAATTCAAATATGATCATATTTTTTTTTTCATTTTATCAAAATTAATAATAATTATTAAATGATCTTAACCTTTGACCCACAAGCCAATTGAAAATGTTTATAACTATTTCAGATTATGAAAGATAAATTTATTTTAAATAAATAAAACAAGTAAAAATCATGGGATAAAAACAGCAAATAAAAAAAATTATATTTTATTTTTCACTAACGGAAAAATATCTTTTCTGGCGAAAAATTTCCCCAATTTCTCTCCACTGGAGAAATTTCTTAGCAATAAAAATGGAAATCTCCCAGTTTATCTTTATCTGACGCTATGGCATGTGTTTATTATTATTATAAGAAGTGATAATCCTATTTTAGATATAAATCTGTAAAATATGAATTAGTGCAGTGTTCTATGATTATTATTTTTTTAACTTTCAGAAAACTTTAAATAAAAATAATTTTCATAAATTGAAATATACTTATAACTTTTTTTTAACATGGTGCATAATTACTGTATCAATCCATTCAAAAAAATACAAAAATATCTAAAAATCTCAGACCTGTAACTAAAGTACTGTCAGATCTTATACAGGGGAAAATAAAGTGCAATGAGTTAATATATGATGTGTGTAGAAAATTTATTCAGAAGGATCCCAATAAATATTTGAGTGCTCTACCAGTAGAAGAAGCATTAAAAGACTAATATGAATTAATAATGTTCAGTAGTGCCAGTAGTACTTTTGTTGAAGAAGAGAAGTCGGTTATTGCTGAGGAAATATTAGACTTAAGTGGAGCGAATCCAGGAAAGAAAGGTACGATAATGTATTACTTTAATAATTTGTGAAAATAGTAAATTTTTCAAGGATATGTAAACATTTCTTCTTATGTTAGAAAACTAATTTTGTAACATTTGTTTTCAACAGTTAATATCATACAATAACTGAAGCTTGTTAAAAGAATGGTCTGTAAACAAGCAAAATCATAAGTACTAAAAAATGAATTAATTTAAAAAAATTTGTGGCAGCTTGCAAATTGTCCAATATATATTCTGGGTCATTTTAACATTGTGGATGTCTGTGGTTGGAATCCCCAGAACATGCACAATAAATGTTGAATTTCCATGCTCACAGACCTCTACCCACGTATGGCAGGGATGTTAAAACATCTCCCGAGTATATATCAAGTTACCATATATGCTCCCTGCATGGGACAAATTTTTATTTATCACAGATTTTTTTAGCATAATATTTTTTCTGCTACGATTTGTCTGTTTACAAACAATTCTCTTAACAAGGTCAACAACACTTTGTTAATGTTTGGCCATATTTTTAGCACATTTGGGAATAAAACAAAGAAAAAAAAAAGGGAGAAGAGAAACTACAAGCTGTCTTGACAACTGTTAAGAAGTAACTTGAAGATTCTTATGATGTAACATTGTTGATTCAAGAAGAGGACTTATCATTGGATCAACAGCAAAATTTAAAAAGGTTCTTATCTTCTTGTTTCCCATTAAAAACCTCAGAATGATAGTTGAAATTATATGTTTATAAATTGTAGTTTTGTGTTATTAACTAGATGCATTAAACCTCTTATGAATGTGAATACTTTGCTTAGCTTTGCAAATTTATGCATTTTCAAAACTTTTACAAATATGTTACAGATATGAAGATATGATGTCTGAGTTAATATCTGCATTTGAAGTTGCAAACTACTAAAAAAAAAAATTCAAATTTTGAGTTTGTCTCCATTCTCTATAGAAACAACAGCTCCTTTTCACCAATCTCATAGATTGGTGAAAAGGAGCTGAGAACTAAAAAGACAATATGGAAATCTACCATTTGTACCTACAATGAGTAAAAGGAAGGTTATTTCTTCGGAAATGAAAAATAAAGTGACAGTTTTATGAAATGGATGAAAATAGCAGGATGTATCCTGAAAGGTAAAGTGCATTATAGTCCGAGAAAGTAATGGACAGAAAAATTACAAGCAAAAGAGATTGTTAGGAAACCAAAATGAGTTGTATTATATAATGGTAAATTTACCAATGGGTGCGACCTTCATGAACTCATATCTCAAAAAGTACTTTCTGGATTGAGTCTCTCCATTGTCAGTATTATTATTTGTTTTGACTGGGAAGGTCTCGATAGGCCCATGTGGCTTCTAACTATCTCTAATTTTTTTTGTTCTTATGAATAGGAAAAAAGGTAAAAAAAAAAATTTTTTTTTTTTTTTTTTCAAAAACAAATTTAGATTCTCATGACAATAAGTATTTGATGGTGTATAACTTTAGATATTGCCATGAAAAATTTGATTACACCAAAATAAAAATCTATGTTAACTATTATACTGACATTTATAATTATAATAATTTTAGTCCCAAAGGGTAACAATAGCATGTAAAAAAAATTATTGAAAAAAATATAATGAACCTATAAGCCTAAGCATTTTGAGAAGCCCAAATTCTGAACTAAATTACTCCACTTTACTATATATATATATATATATATATATATATATATATATATATATATATATATATATATATATATATATATATATTATATATATATATATATATATATATATATATATATATATATATATATATATATATATATATATATATATATATATATATATATATATATATATATATATATATATATATATATATATATATATAGTGTTCAGACGATTAAGAATTTTTAAACTGATGATAACAATAACAATTATAGTAAGTTTGACAATGATGCCAAAATTTAAAAAGTATGTTTTGAAAATTTCCATTTTTTAAAATAAATTTAACAATTTTAAATGTTTTTTTCTTTATTCAAGTGTGTAAATAGATGTAATTTTAATATACAGTATAATAGTATCTAGGGGTGCACCGATAAGCCAAGTAGATACCGATTACCGATTAATCGGCCTTTTGAAATAGGCCGATTACCGATTAATCGGCCTTTCATCAAGGACACCTAATAAGTAATGAGTTATTATTATTAATTAATAATAAATTATTACTTATTATTAATTTAAATTAATACTGAGAAAAAGCAGTTATCAACATTATTATTTATTACTAATAACTATGCATGTTTTCATTATTAATGTAAATCATTTTTATTGCTTTCTTTTCAGATATATTAAAAAAATAAAAATTTAAAATTTTAAAGATAACTCTAGATTCTAGAATCTCGATTATAGAGATATAAATAATTAAAAATTAATTACTTTGTAACGAAAGCAGTATGTAAACCAGTTATTGTTGGAAGTATTTTGATGTTCATCCTAAGGATAACAGTAAATGTATTTGTAAATTATGTAAAGCCACCATATCAAGAGGTGGAAAATCTGCAAAAAGTTATACCACGTCAAATATGTTGAACCACATTAAGAAAATTCATTCAGATGAAGCAAAAGCTGAAAAGGCAATATGATTGGTCACAGCCAAGTACTTCAGAAGCAAGTTGCAGCAACTATGAGCCTCCAAAAAAAGTTCAACCAACTATACAATCAGTTTTAGAAAAGAGTAAAATTTGGAATATTAACGATCACAAGTCCCAAGAGATACATTATCTGATAGGAGAAATGATAGCTGTTGATATTCAACCATATTCTTTAACATCTGACATTGGATTCCAAAGGCTTATTGCAAAACTCTGTCCTAATTACAGAATTCCATCAAGAAAATATTTCACAGACAAAATAATCCCGGATATATTTATGAAAGTAAAAGCAAAAATTCAGACATCGCTCGATGAAATTAGCAGTCTTTCTTTGACCACAGACATTTGGACAGCTTCAACAAATAATGCTCCATTTCTGAGTGTGACAGGCCATTGGCTTTCAGATGAGTTTGAACAATGTAGAGCTGTGCTTAGAGTTGTTCCTTTCCCTGGTTCACATACAGCTGAAATAATAAGTGAACAACTACACATTGTTCTGAATGAGTATAAGATCTCCAACAAAATTTTTCTTGTACTACAAGATTCAGCCGCAAATATGGTTGGTGGTATGAGGGAAGTGTGGTGTACAGTCACTATCATGTTTCATACACACATTGCAACTTTCAGTAAATGAATCAATATTTTCGCAAAAGGCTGTGAGCAATATAATTGCAATTAACAGAAAAATAGTCTCACACTTTAATCATTCTCCATTAGCGATTAGCAAATTAACCGAAATCCAGGCGCAGCTTAAATTAGACAAACAAACTGATTCAAGATGTGTCCACTCGATGGAATTCAACATATTATATGCTGAAAAGAAATTTAGAACAGCGAAAAGCTCTTATAATGTATGCTGTTGACAATAACATTCCAACTTTATCAAGTTACCAATGGACAATTGTTGAAAAAGTTGTCCAGTTATTAAGTCCATTTGAAGACATCAGCAAAGAATCAAGTAACAGAACATCAACTATATCAATGATAATCCCTACAATATTAGCTCTCAGATTATTTCTATTAAAAGCTACCAAACCTACTGGTGAATTTAGTGGAATTATTTCAACTGTTGAAGAATTCAGTGCATCAATTGAAAAAAGATTTGCATCATAACGTAAATGAAAAATTTCTGTGCTTGGCTACTTTTCTCGATCCCAGATTTAAATTGAAATTTCAAAAGGATGACATTAAAGAAGACACTATTAAGAAATGGGTTATAGATATTGTAGAACATCAAGCTGAGATAGATTCTATTGAAAGTCAAACAGGAGACAGCTCTTCTAATGATGATCAAGATAATGAAACTTATGAAAGTGTACCTAAAACTGTTTCCCTTTCAAAACTGTTAGATGATTTTGAGTCAAATAAGCCTATGAAAATAAATTCAGACTTAGACGTTGCAAGTACAACAGATGTGCAACCCAAACTCAAGAGGAGTAAATCTGTTACTCGTAGATGCGCAAAGGAACTGGATCAATATTTAACTATACCAACACTTCAAAGAAGTGAAGACCCATTTCTTTGGTGGAAAAAGACACAGGGAGACTTTACCAATATTGAGCAATTTGGCTTCAAAATATTTAAGCGCACCACCATCATCTGTTGAGAGTGAAAGACTCTTTAGTACAGGTGGTAACATCTATGAACCTACAAGGAATAGGCTGTGTCCTGAAAATGGGGAAACTCTTATGTTTCTCCATTATAACTTAAGAGTATTGAACTTTAAATACTGATGAGCTTGAGAGCTTAGATAGAAGACAACATGAATTGAAGAGGCAAAAGTATACACAGAAAACAAGGAAAACTGTCAAAATTTAGTAGTATTTTTATGCAATTTGTATGTATGTATTTGTATTAACAATGAGTCAATTATAATATGTTAATGTTTCATAATTTATGAATGATTTCTTTAAGTAAAAAAAAAAAATAAAATAATAAGGCAAAAGCCATAATAGCAGCCAGGCACAAAATGACTAACAATTTTGAAAATTATATTGGTATTGTTATTTGTTACTGTGTCGAAGCTATCTGATGATTAACTTGGCAGTTATGAAATGGTCTTGTAAAGGTTGGTTTGTTTTGGTAAAGGATTTAAACAATCAGCAGATTAATCATGTGAATAGCCGATTACCGATTAATCGGTAATATGGCAAATTAGGCCGATTACCGATTAATCGGTGCACCCCTAATAGTATCTTTAGAACATCGATTTTAAAAATTAAAAAAAAAATTAAAATTTTTCTTTACTCAAATTCTAAGTCAGATCTTAAAAAATTTTCAGCATGTATACAAACTTTCCTAAAATATGCTATTGGTTTAATCTTTAAAGTTCTGAGTTTGATTTTCACACAAAGTAACAAGAGCCTTCTTTTATGTTCAAAAATTCCTAACATTAAAAATTGATTTTTTTCTCATTGATATATATATCTTGAATAAATTAATTCTGTGGAAACATTATTCCTTACTTAATATTCTTTATATGTATTAAATGATGATAGTGAATGACAAAATGCCCAATAATGAACTCGCAAAAAGAAATTATGTTGCTTATATACACTTGTGAAAATAGTGCATCATTCAGCACAAGTTGTAGTGTATGTAGGAAACAGAGCAGTGAGAAATAGGCTGAATTCTTTATTACTGCTGTCATATTCTTACCTCTCATGCAGGAAATGCTATAAGTATTTACTGAAGCCTGGATACAGTCACTAACATTAATAGCTATATGAGATTCATTTACAAATGTTCCCTTAAAGATAGATATTTTCTGTTCAAAATCTGAAGATAACCAGTGACCTATTAAGCTAATAAAGGGAGAAATTCTCATTGTTATAGTTCTCAAACATCTGATATAAATGATATGACCCGAGCTTCTTTAATTTCATTTTCTATTTTACTTTTAACTTTATTATATACATGTTGGAATACTTTCCTTTAAATAACACCTACTAAGGAATATTGTGATTAGGGGATAAAAAATTTAGTAACTCTTGAAACCTAAGTCTTTCAATATTGAAAAATGTTGCAAATCATTGCAATTATATCTACCATTATAAACTGACTAGAGCCCCAACAAGCATTGATCATTTTTACTGACCCTTGGCAAAAAAATTCAGAGGAAATGAGGGGTTTGCCTGGTGGGATTAAAATGGCAAATTAAACTTATTAATGGTGGATTAAATCAAACAAAATATAAGAAAATTAATATTTTCTTCTTAGTTTTCCCAATATTTTCTTTTTTCTTTTCCGTTTCTTTTGACAGCTCCTCTTCTACTAATGATGTTCATTTGTCTTTTGATTTTAGATGCTCCCATAAAGATTTTGTTGAAAATTTTTTACCTGGGGCACCCTTAGATTCTCTTCTAATTTTCTGACTGCAGATGTTACATTTAGCTCTTTCAAGAATATCCAAAAACATTGTAAAGTACTCCCATACTGCTGAAGCTGATCTTTTAGCCATAGTAACTGAAAGTATAAACAAATAATAATTTTGAAATAATATAGCTAAATGATACAAGTTTGATACACAGCAATAAAATAACAATGATATATATAAATACATATTATATTGATAATTTTATATTTTATTTTTTTTCAAACTTTACCTTAGGGTCTTACCTAAGTAAACTTGTTGAATCACTATTGTGAATCAAAAAAAAAAATTTCAAAAATTTTGGTAGTTTTTTTAAAACTTTTATTATACAAAATTTGTAATTTTCTGAAATTTTTTTTGAAAATGCATATAATCATTAATTTAAGTTAATTTTGCTTATTCTACTCTTTCCTTATAATTAAATAAACCTCATACATTATTTTATAGCTATATATTATGTTAGAATTAGTTTTAAATCTGGCTTGGTATATATATATATATATATATATATATATATATATATATATATATATATATATATATATATATATATATATATATATATATATATATATATATATATATATTAGCTGGTATTTTGTTATTCAAAATATAGGTAATTATTCAATCTGGCACAAACCTCTCTTTTTCACTATATTGAAACTATGAAGTCAAAATGTTTAAATGTATTCTGTACATAATTTTCTTTCATGGAGGAGTAAATACATAAAAAAGAAAAATTATTATTAAAAAAAAGAAAAAAAATTGACATTTTTACTTTGAATAGTGAAGCAACTGTTCTTTTGCTGGCCTTCGTTTGTATAAAAATAGCAAAACCAATTGAATATCAGGTTGCCATATTTTTCCTTCAACTGTTCTCATTTTTCTACAATATACTGCAGTACAATCTTTGATATATAGAAATATCGATATATGGAAACATTGATATATCAAAACATCGATATATTAATGCAAATTTTTTGACATTTGTATTAATAATATTTAGGTTTCATTAATGCTTACTATTATTATTATTGATGGAACATTGCCATGGTGTACAGGCCTACTATCATATTACACCATATATATATATATATATATATATATATATATATATATATATATATATATATATATATATATATATATATATATATATATATATGGTGTAATACGCAAGAGGCCTGTATCCCATGGTAACATTCCATCAATCAATTAGGCCTATATCACACAATAAATTTCGGTTATTCAGGTTATGATAAATCAAACTAAGTGTACTAGAAAACTAAATAATAAAGTAATAATAAATAAGTATAAATGAAATGAAAGCTTAATAATAATATAAATATAAATATAAAATTTGCATTGTTATATCGATGTTATATTTAATCTGGCACATACCTCTCTCTATCTAAAATAAAGAGAAATGGAATTAAATGGTGAACTAAAGTAGAAGAGAAAATGGAATTAAACAGCAAACTAAAGTAAAATATATAATATATATATATATATATATATATATATATATATATATATATATATTATATATATATATATATATATATATATATATATATATATATATATATATATATATATATATATTATATATATATATATATATATATTATATATATATATATATATATATATATATATTTATATATATATATATATATATATATATATATATATATATATATATATATATATAATTATATATATATCTTGGTATTATATATATACATAATATTTTTTTTTTACTTTATTTCGCTGTTTAATTCCATTTTCTCTTTTACTTTAATTCAGCATTTAATTCCATATCTTCTAAATATAGAAAACAAAGACATCAGAGAATGTTGTTGCTGTAAAAAGTTTATTATAAGAGTTGATTTTATTTCTGCAGTATAAATAGTATTTATTTTCATTAATTTTTTGGGAGATTTTCTTTTTATTATTTATATTACTCTTCCGTGAAAGAAAAATATGTGTAGAATGCATTTAAATATATTGACTTATTTTCAATATAGTGAAAAATAGAGATTCATGTCCAGATTGAAATATTACCAAAATATAAACTAGAAATATCAATTAAAGAAAAACTATTGAAATGTGGAAAATCAATTAGCTAAATTAAAATGCACTTAAGGTAATAAAAATAGATTTTTAAAGCTTGGATATTGACTGTAACTTTGACATATTAGGCAGTAGATAATTGGAAAATATATCAATTCTAATGAAGGAATATATCAATACTAATCTAACAAACTAGTTCAATAACCTAACCTTGACTTGAAGGATAAATGTACACTAACGGCCAGCAAATAGGCCTAACCTAAATAAAAATAAGTAAAGAGATGCTAAAAATGAATTTTTGAAGAATTTCAAATATCTAGCAAAGTTTTCTCTTACGAAAAATTGATATTTATCCTCTGCCTATAATCACTATATGGAGTAGGCACATTCAGTTTAGTTGGCCTAATTAGAACATTATATAACATGATTTTTAATACTTTATTTTTAAATTTACTGAATTTGATTTTCTCCCAAATTTAAATAGTTTTTCTTCAATATACATTAATTTCGTTTATATTTTGAACTAAATGAAAGGTAAGAGATGTAAACTGCATTATATATATATATATATATATATATATATATATATATATATATATATATATATATATATATATATATATATATATATATATATATTATATATATATATATATATATATATATATATATATATAATGCCCTAGTTCTGTCTGTTGATTACGAATAGCATTAGATGTCGCCTATATAAGTTATTGATAAGAAAATTTGTAGTATTTTGCAAATAAACGGTAAAATAAATAAGAAAAAATAAATTGCGCATCAGTCAATAACATATGATTGAAAATTGACAGTAAAACTCTTATCATAACTGTTCGCCAAATCTCAGGGCTAGGCAGTCCGCTAACAAGGAGGCGGTTCTGGATGGGATGGGCAGAATATATCGATATATCGACATTATAATTTGTTGACATCGATAATGAATTAAATATTTTTGTTTACTTCAAATTAAGATTAAAATTTTAAATGTGGAGTAGATTAATATTTAACTTTTCCATTCTATTAAGGAAAGAACTACAGTTACCATTAAAATACATCACGTAAACAATATTTAAGCAGCTAATTAGAACAATATCTAGTGACCAGAATAAAATCTTGTTTACAATGAAATATTTCACTACACCAGCAGCAAAACCAAAATATTCACAATTTTATTCTTGTTGATGTAAACTTAATTTAATCAGATCATTTTATTTGTGACTATGATATATTTTCACTTCCTAAACTTAATTTCTCAGTTGCTTGTTGATACAAATATCGAATAAAATAAATATCGTATATAACTAAACAGTCAGACATCGTCACCTCGCTCTCAGCTGTTTGGCAAAATGGCAGCTTCCGGTGCAAAGGAGTAAGAAAACGGTAAACAATAAAACTTTTTAAGGTACACTCTCCTATTTATATATATATATATATATATATATATATATATATATATATATATATATATATATATATATATATATATATATATATATATATATATATATATATATATATATATATATATATATATATATATATATATATATATATATATATATATATATATATATATATATATATAATATATATATATATATATATATATATATATTATTAGAAAAATCCTTATATTTTGCTTCTTAGTAGATAAAACTATCTATGGTTTGAAAATTTCAAAATGCACCTTAAACATAAAAAATCCTACATAGAGTGGCAACATTTTACATGCGCTTTTTTTTAACTCTTATTTTGTATACACGAGAAGCGAGGATTTTTGAGCTCTCGCTTTGACTATTGAAATGTAACGTTTACTATTGTATTGTTTTAATAAATATCTCATCGTGCCAGGGATTGTGGTAGTAAGATGAGTACCCTTTTAATATTACTATTTTAAATTACTTGTAGCCTTATGGTAGGAAATATAATTTCGTCTTTTTTATCCTAGCGTAGGAGCTTGTAAAACTCTGTTATTAGAAGCAGGTTTTAGATTGACTTTTGATTATGAATCAAGTTTTGAGTTTTTTTGTTTTTTTTTTTTTTTTTTTTTTTAATAATTACAATTGATTTGACTTACCTTGACTTTAACCTGCTTAACTGGGCCTTGGTTTTTTGAGCAGATTTTGAGAGTTGCTATTTGGATAGAAGGGTGTTTTTGTTTTATACTACCTTAGGCTAGACCTTTATTTTACTAAAGCACCTTAATAGCTTATACAAATAAGACACCATCGAAGTTAACTTTCTTAGAAATAAAGTAAATTCCCCTAATTTTCCCTTTATTCTAACGCTTTGAAAAACATCTCTATATGGTGAAGTTCCTTTATCAATTTTTTTCATTAATTGCAGGCTCAATTTTAATAGAATTAGGTTTATTCTTGGTTATAGGGCAGTCAACAGAACTGCATCAAGCGCTTTCTTTGGTTTCAGCGCCATAGAAATTCCCAACAAATATAATTATATATATATATATATATATATATATATATATATATATATATATATAATATATATATATATATATATATATATATATATATATATATATATATATATATATATATATATATATATATATATATATATTATGAAAATCCTTATATTTTGCTTCTTAGTAGATAAAACTATCTATGGTTTTTCAAAATATCAAAATACACCCTAAAGCTAGATATCCTTTTGGATGGCAACATCAAAATTTGTTGTTGACTATGTTTTAACATGGTAATATAAGCACTTCGCTATTATCACGCTTAAAGACAAGATTAAATGTAAAAGTGTATATAAAAATTAAGTCTCTCTCACTTTGATGTAAAATCTTCCACAGGTTTTGTTACATAATGTATTTACAATATAAGGGCTGTTAATATTGATTCTTATTTAAATGTTTGGAATTGAAATTAGACTCTTGAAACTATAATTTGGAACTTGACTTTTAGACAGTCTGCCCTAGGATAATTTTCTAGCTTTTTATTTGATATAGGGTGGACCTGTTAGGTATTCTATTGAGTTTAATAAAATTTGACTATTACAAACATTGACTTGCTTTAAAGTTCTAATTTGTGGCATAAGGAGTTGGTTTTCATGCCCTGGCATTTAAATGAAAATATTATTTAATTGAAAGGACCTTTTGTCTTTGAATTTGCCCAATTTACTTAAATATAGCCTTTAACCTTTAAAGGACTGTCATCCAAAACTTTTAAGTTTTGGAAATCTAAGCAGCGATTAAGTTTGCCTTTTAAAGCTTTTATTTCTGGTGAGTAACCCCCATTGATTTTTATTGATTTTAATTACCTCTTTTAGGCTAATATATTACCTAGCTTGGTTTACTTTACTTTTTATTTGGAAGGACAGTCACAGTACTGTTTATTTTAGTCTTCGGGGTTTCTGTAAATAGTAAATCCTATTAATATATATTAAAAGGAATTTACTTTTTATAGAAATCGCGAAGACTTAATTAAACAGTATTGTGACTGTTTGGCCTAATTTTTTAAAGCCACGTAAACCAAACTAAGTAATGTATATTAGCCTCAAAAAAATGGGTAATTAAATACGATAAAAAATCTACAGTTATTCACCAAAAATAAAGAGCTTCAAAAACCAAATTTAATCATAGCTTTCTTGGTTTCCTAAAATTTCGTATTAGTATTTTCGCCTTATGAAGATTAATTAAAGGATATATTTAAATTAGTGGGTATTTAATAAACAAGGGGACCTTTCAAGTAGAACAATTGCCATTCAAATACCAGGGCAATAAATCGTAACTCAAGCCACAAATTAGAACTTTTTAACAGTTAATGTCAGATAGTAATGTCAAATTTTGAAACCCAATAGAATGCCTAACAAGTCTACTCTTTATCAAATAATTAAAAATCAAACTAGGCAAATTAATAATAGAGCAGACAGTCTGAAGTCAAGTTCCAAATAGTTTCAATAGATTAAATTTAAAATCCTAATATCTAAAAAACAATTAATAAACAAAGAAAGGCAATTAATTAGTTAATTCTTTACGTACTGGAAGATTTTCATCAATGTGGGGGATACAATTTTTGAACTCACTGGTTACATTTTAATCTTGTTAACAGCATGGTTAGAGCAAAAGTTCCTGGCATGTTAAAAAGTAGCAACAACAAATTTTTGTGCTGCCATTCAAAAGGGTATCTAGCTTTAGGGCGTATTTTGATACTTAAAAAAGCCATACATAGTTTTTTCTACTAAGAAGCAAAATGTAAAAACCATGAATAGTTTTATCTTCTAAGGCAAAATGTAAGGATTTTTTAATTATATATATATATATATATATATATATATATATATATATATATATATATATATATATATATATATATATATATATATATATATATATATATATATATATATATATATATATATATATATATATATATATATATATATATTGTTGGGATTTTCTGTGGCGTTGAAACCCCTGAAAACGCTTAATGCAGATGTTACTGCTCTGCCAAGAATAAACCTAATTCCATTAAAATTTAGCCTACAAATTAATAAAAGGAAATTAATAAAGAACTCGCCATTTAAAATGTTCTGCAAATTGTTAAAATAAAACAAAAGGATTCTTGGGGGATTTATTTTGTTTCCAAAGAATTAATTTGAATATTTGGCTTGTTTGTATAAGCTCATTAATAAATTTTAAAGAAGTAAATTAGGTAAATTTTAGCCTAGTAGGAACATAACTTTAAACCCAAACAAGCAAGAAACTCTCAAACTCTGCTCAAAAAAACTAGGCCCTGTATACAGAAAAGTCGTCAATCATTCAATTCAAGTTAAAGATAATACACTAGCTCAACCCTATTACATAAAGCTCACATAAAGCAGATATGTGGGTATGAAGGTCATACCCACAAGGTATAGGGGGTTCCTTTGCACTCCTAGATAAATTTAAACTAGGCCTATCCGTATCAGGAGTGTTAGCACTACTATTTTCAGAGGGGTTTACTATGGGAGAAACTGATTCTTCGCTAGCAACAGATGGGGTACTAGACTTTGGTAAATTATATTATCTGCAATTAAAGAAATTTTGTCTTCGGTATCAATTTTATACTGAAATGACGTATCACGATCACTAAGGTAAAGTTCACGCAATGAATCAAACTTATATATATATTGGACAATATATTTTTATCTAATTTCTCTAGGGATTTAAGATAACCTTTTACTTCCACTAATTTATCTTTTATAAATGACTCACTCGAACAAGTTTCAATTTTATTTAAAATCAACCTCACACGATTTTTTAAATCTTCTCTTTCAGTAATAAAAGAACGGTTCGAAGATTGCCATTCTTCCATTTCTGACATTTTATAGATAATTTAAAGTTCAACAATTAATGAAAACGCTTTAAAAGTTAAATTCCAATTAAACGATAAACTCTAAAAGTTAAGGAAACCAAGAAATACAAGTTGAGTAACAATGTAAACTAAAAGGCTAATTAAACGTTCGATCTAATTACTTCAAAAAACACGAGAACGCTTTTAGGAAAAGTGTGGTGGAATTTACTTTTTATAGAAATCCTGAAGACATAGTTAAACAGTATTGTGAATTTGTGACTGTTTGTCCTATTTTTAAAGCAACATAAACCAAACTAAGATATGTTAGCCTAAAGAAAAGGGTAATTAAATTCAATAAAAAGACTAATATTACTCACCGAAAATTAAAAGAGCTTCTAAAGCCAAACTCAAACTGTAACTTTCTAGATTTCCTAAAGGTTCTTCTAGGAATTTTTGCCTTATGAACTTTAAAGGCTATATTTAAATTAGAGGGTATTTAATAAACAAGGGGACCTTTCAAACAGAATAATTGCCAATCAAATACCAGGGCAATAAATCTTAACCCAAGCCACAATTTAGAACTTTTATACAGTTAATATCAGTTAGTAAAGTCAAATTTTTAACCCAATAGAATGCCTAACAGGTCTACTCTTTATCGAATAATTAAAATCAAACTAGTTCCAAATTGTTTCAAGACGTCAAATCTAAAACCTAATATCCGAAAAACAATCAATGTGCAAAGAAAGGTTATTAATTAGTTAATACATTATGTTATGGAAGATTTTCATCGATATGGGAGACATAATTCTTATAACCACTGTTACATTTTTAATCTAGTTACCAACGTGGTTAGAGCCAAAGCACATGTCTATGGGCTCTAACATGTTAAAAAGTAGCAAGAACAAATTTGATGTTGGTATTCAAAAAGGGTATCTAGCTTTAGAGCATATTTTGATAATATAAAAAAACATGGTTTTATCTACAAAGAAGCAAAATGTAAAAACCATAAATGGTTTTATCTTCTAAAGCAAAAAATGTATGGAATTTCTAATAAGTTACAAGAGTCTAAATTTAATATCCTAATATCCAAAAAAGCAATAAATGGGAAAAGAAAGGTTATTAATTAGTTAAAATACTACGTTCAGGAAGATTTTCATCGATGTGGGTGATTTAAATTTTATAGCACACTGTACATTTTAAATATAGTTGCCAACGTGGTTAGAGCAAAAGTGACCTACCATGTTAAAAAGTAGCAACACAAGTTTGATGTTGTCATTCGTTCAGGTATTTTGATAGTTTAAAAAACCATAGTTTTATCTACAAAGGAGTAAAATGTAAAAATCATAAAGAGTTTTATCTTCTAAAGGAAAATGTAAGGATTTTCTAATATATATATATATATATATATATATATATATATATATATATATATATATATATATATATATATATATATATATATATATATATATATATATATATATTATATATATATATATATATATATATATATATATATATATATATATATATATATATTATATTATATATATATATATATAATATATTATATATTATATATATATATATATATATATATATATATATATATATATATATATATATATATAATATATATATATATATATATATATATATATATATATATATATATATATAGTATGGGAATTTCTGTGGCGCCGAAACCCCTGAAAACGCTTAATGCAGATATGTTACTGCTCTGCCAAGAATAAACCTAATTCTATTACATTTAACCAAAGTTTACCCTATAATTATAGGGTAAACTTTGATTTAACCTACAATTAATAAAAAGAAATAAATAAAGAAATTAAAAAGTAGCAACACAAGTTTGATGTTGTCATTCCAAAAAAAGGATCTAGGTACAGGGTGTATTTTGATAGTTTAAAAAACCATAGTTTTATCTACAAAGAAGTAAAATGTAAAAATCATAAAGAGTTTAATCTTTTAACGGAAAATGTAAGGATTTTCTTATATATATATATTATATATATATATATATATATATATATATATATATATATATATATATATATATATATATATATATATATATATATATATATATAGTATATATATTGTTAGGAATTTCTGTGGCGCCGAAATCCCTGAAAACGCCTAATGCAGATATGTTATTGCTCTGCCAAGAATAAACCTAATTCTATTACATTTAACCTACAATTAATAAAAAGAAATTAATAAAATCACCATTTAAAATATTCTGCAAATTGTTAAATAGTAAAGGGGATCTTAGGGGATTTACTTTGTTTCCAAGCTTTAAAACTTGGATATTCGGCTTATTTGTATAAGCTCATAAATAAATTTTAAAGTAGTTAATTAGATAAATTATAGCCTAATAGGAACATAGCTTCAACCCAATCAAGCAAGAACTCTCAAAACTCTGCTCAAAAAACTAAGGACCAGTTAAACAGTTAAAGTCAAGTCAAACATTCAATTTAAGTTAATACACTAACTCAACCCAAACAATCAAAATAAGCCAATTTAATTCAAATACCAAAACAAAAGTTATCAGGGTTGAGTTGGTTTGGTTGGGTCCTAATTTCTCTTACAAAGCTCCAAAGACTCCTACCAAAGTAAACTTTGCTCCTACTGTGGCAGTTACAAAAAAAATAACTATTTAAGGCTCTCTATCAAAGAAAGTGATGGAATAAACAAAAAGCAAAACACAATAATTTATTATATAAAAAATAAATGTAGAAATATAACAATAATAATCGGACCGATAATATAAGATGCAAAATAAATATAAATTAACAAAAATAAAAATAATAATAATACATAAGATAACAAAGCATATACAATAATTTATTGTGTATATAATAATAATAATAATAATAATAATAATATAAAATATAACAAAAACAATGAAAATAATAAACAACAAAAAAAACAACAACGTTTTTATTTCACAATTACTTTAATTCTACCCTCCCAATATCTCAATTTTAATTTTACCCCTTTAATATAACAAAAATAAATACACCAATTATGCAACAGAAACAATATAAAAGTAATATTAATACAAGAGTATCCACTTTATATAAATCTTGTATCCGCTTTATATAAACAGTTGTAATAACTGATTTGTATTACAATGCTAAGTATCGAGTAAGTTAAGAGTACCCACTTTATATAAACAGGTGTAATAACTGATTTGTATTACAAGGCTATCCGTTTTTTTTTTCTCTCTTACAGGCCTTTCCAGTACAAAAAAAATATCTGCTGGGAAAAACAAATCACAAAAGCACTGTTTCAAGCAAAAAAAACTGGATCAAAGCGTAACTTCAGCCACACATAATATAAACATAAAAGAAAGCACTTCAAGCAAAAAGCAAAAACAAAACTGGATAAGCTGCAGGCAAAAGCAAACAATCAATTCCAGAAGAAAAAATCCAGTAAAAAAAATCCAGTCACAGAAAAAAATCCAGTCACAGAAAAAATAAGGCACAGAAAAAAAACTGAACGGAATCCCGTCCAGTTTTTCTTTCCCCTCCAACACAGTGTAGCTGAGCTGGAAAGAAAGAAAAACCCTCTTTCTTAACATCATACTAATAATAATAATAATAATAATAATAATAATAATAATAATAATAATAATAATAATAAATAATAACTTCATTTTAATATTTCAATAATAATAATAATAATAATAATAATAATAATAATAATAATAATAATAATAATACACTTCATTTTAATAATTTCAATAATAATAATAATAATAATAACCATCATCATAATCATATAACAAATAATAACAAGGATAATAATAATGTAATAAAAATTAATACCTGTTTAGCCAGCAATTACTACGTCTCCTCAATACTTCCTCAGTCTACTAGAACAAACAAAATCTCAATTATTAACCTAAAAAAAGAAAAAAAACATAATAAACCTTTTACATACAAAAACCACAATCACTCCCTTTCACACAGAGTGGAGAATGCCAGACGACTAAAACAAAAAAAGACAGAATAGAAGGTTATTAAAACTAGAGAAACAGGAGGTGAAAGATAGATTCCCTAAAACCGCCTGGACACTCACCACTCATGCCTTTCATTCAACAATCATATAAAAATATATATATATAATGATAAAAAAAATATAAATAATATAAACATATATAGAAATTATACACAATAATAAGAAATATGATACAATATGATACAAACACAAAAAAAGAGAGACCCTCTTCACCTACTGTACCCTCAAGTCTGCCTGCCTCACTGGAAAAGACTGATAGACATACTCACCTAAAAAAACCTAAACACCACACTACCCTAGGGGTTAAAAGCATATATAACTACCATATGGCTACAAGTAATTTAAAATAGTTAAATGGGGAAATACTCATTTTTTCGACGACTTCTTCAGGCTTAGTTGAGTATTTTAAGTTAAAAGGTTTTAAGCATAACTGTCAAAGTGACTTACACTGACAACGGTAAATAGGCAAGTTAATCGTTTTCAAGTGTCTAAACACGAGGCATGAACATGTAATGTTGTCGTTCTATAAAAGATCTTTTAAGTTTAAGGCGTATTCTGACATTTTGTGAAACCACAGTTTTTTTTTTTACTAAGAAACAAAAATATAAAATCCAAAAAATAGTTTTATCAAATAAACTTTGGTTTTATCTTCTAAGCAAACTGTAATGATTTTCTAATAATATATATATATATATATATATATATATATATATATATATATATATATATATATATATATATATATATATATATATATATATATATATATATATATATATATATATATATATATATATACTATATATATATATATATATATATATATATATATATATATATATATATATATATATATATATATATATATATATATATATATATATATATATATATATATATATATATATATATATATATATATATATATAATGCTATATATATATCTATTCTCAAAATTATAATCAACTTTAAAATAAAATATTATGCATAAGAATTTGGCTGTTGAATTGAACTGACGCGTGATAGATATTTTGCCATTCCATTTACCTCCCCAATGTCTATCATCGTATTCTGTACGTTATAGATTTTGGATATCATTTATAGAATTTGTGTTTTATTTTGTGTAATTGTATTAGAGGAAAGTTTTTATTATCAATTCATATTCTGCAATGATTATAATGTCAAAAAAAATATATTATCCGTCATTATAATTTGTTTCATATTGAATATTCGTGGGAAATGAAACATGGTACTACATTGTTCTTCAGTAAACAGTCGATAGGTTGGATAAGATATATAATTTTGATATAAATACGATTTACTTTATTATTTTCAGAAGCCTAAAACTTAAAGATAATTCTATTAGTTATTTAATTTTTTTTTCTTTTTTGTTACAGTAATATTCCTTTTCAATTAGATTTGCAGGTCATGATACACCCCTTCCTTAGTGTGTAAGAAAATGATCACAGTACCAAAATAGAGCTTGAATGTGCTATGATTGTACTCGCTCCGTCAATTAGGTTATATTTTTGATAATAATGATTGAGTTTTCAAAATTTCTTACAAATACATAGTGTTTATAAAAGTCATTACATAATATTAGAGGTAATTTTTTGTAGCTCTTCAGTTATGAATATTTTCTAAACTAAAGAAGTACTTGATTTTCCATACCTCTTTAATACCCATCATACCATCTTTAAGAAAATTGTAGCCAATATATATATATATATATATATATATATATATATATATATATATATATATATATATATATATATATATATATATATATATATATATATATATATATATATATATATATATATATTATATATATTATATATATATATATATATATATATATATATATATATATATATATATATATATATATATATATATATATATATATATATATATATATATATATATATATAAAGTGTTACTTTATTAAAATTTGAAACTTTTGGTTAATATCCATTATTATATGTTTAATGGGTTAGGATATTAACTAAATAAATTTAAATTTTTGATATCAATATATTGATACTGTTATTATTAAAATATAAATTAATAAAAAAATATTACTACTCATAGGTTAGAGGGTATGGTGGTTTTCACTCACCATAGATATGCTTGTATACCATATATATATATATATATATATATATATATATATATATATATATATATATATATATATATATATATATATATATATATATATATATATATACTTAAATTGCTTTAATTTCATATTTTTTAAATTATTAAATTTCTTATAATCTAATATAAACATACAGTGGTAAATGTCTTAATTAAATAATTATGTAGAAGTTTATCAACGCTATTAAATGACTTTAGTTAAAAATTAAATACAAATGCTAAAACCACAGCTACACTACATACTAATTATACTTTTTAGTCATTTGATTTGACTATAGTCATATGAACTGCATGCAGGTTAACTTTAATAACTATGGTACCATTCAATCAATTAGGCTTAATCAAAATATCTAAACTATCCATATATTTATCCAGTCATATTTTGAATGTTTAAAGTGAATTGCATTCAACAATTTCCTTTAGCAATTCATTCTAAAAATAATTACTCTATTACTGAGTGAGTATTTTCATTCAACAAAACAGCGTCAAATCCTGTTTTTTTAAACTTTGTGTTTTGGTTTTCCCTCCGTGGTCTACTATAAAAAATTTTTTGGTTTTTAATATTAATAAAAGATGTAAATATTTTGTAAACTTTAATCATATTCCTTCTAAAAAGTCTTTTGTTTGAAGATAGAGCCTAAATTTTTTCTTGAAAATGCTATTTTTCCCTGATTATGTAACCTTTTGGGGACCTTAAAGTAGCACACATAACAATTTATATTTTATAAAATAATAGGTTACCAGCCCTGCCAAATTGTAATGAAAAGAGGTAAATTTATCTAGAAAAAAAGCAAACTTTAAGCTAAAAATATTGTGATGCGCAAAAACCCCAAAATAGAAATAAGCTAGTAACCTTACATGTAACATTTTACAGAGTATAGGTTGATACATGTAAGTCATAAGGATCCCTTTTGACTCTAGTTATGATACACAAATGTCATGATTTTAAGTATCTAGTAAGTAAAATTTCTTTGTTTAGTTGTTTGTCATTGCATGTTTACTTAGATATTTAGTTGCATGTTTATTTTTAGTTAGAAAAATTATTTAACATCAATTTGACTCGTACAGTCTCAATAGGCCCTTGCGGCCTCTTACTATATCTTTATTTCTTATATTAAATGGAAATGATTATTACATTGCTTATAATATTTTGACTGATTTTAGTGGTATCAAAACATAAATAAATGATACCTTAACATACCTGCGTTATCTTACCAAAATTATGTTTTGTATCAAAATACATCCCATCTGATAATTTTCGGAATAAAAAATATTCAGGACTTCCTAGACTAGTTTCCTAAGCCATGATAACTTGGTTAATGGTATCTTTCTTATATATTGATTGCCAGCCTTATTCTTAAATGGTAAAGTTTTTTTTAGCTGTTCTTCATATTTGTTAAAAGAATTTAAAATTATTTCTTTGTGGAAACAAAAAAAAAAAAAGGAAATAAATAAATAAAATTATTTTCATAAATGTATTTATAGACTTGAAATATATGTTTTATAAGGTAAAAGAAAAAATATTTTTAGTACTTTTAATTTACTTTATATTAAATAAATATGATAAACATTACCTTTACTTTGGTAAAATTGTAGTTAGCATTGTGACTTGGTGTGATATAAAAGCTAAAACCATCATTTGCAAACTACAATTTTGGTACCTCTTTAAATTATTTTAAAATACACTTGCAGTACATTTTGGGTAATAATTTAGAATAGAACTACAAATTTTTTTTCTTACTCTGCTTACTTACATAGAGGAAATGACCATATGATTTTTTTTTTCAGTTTATCAGCAAATGGCAAAGGATTTTGTAAGAAAAATTTTTTTTTATCGGAATGATTAAAATACTTTTTTTTTCTTCCAATTTGGAGTACCATTTTGTTTGTTGCTTATTCGATTGTTCTATTCAAAGATGTATTGTACTTTCACTGTCTATTTTTACAATGTTGCTAAATCGGATTCAAGACAAATAAAAAATTAAAATATATATATATATATATATATATATATATATATATATATATATATATATATATATATATATATATATATATATATATATATATATATATATATATATATATATATATATATATATATATATATATATATATATATATATATATATATATATATATATATATATATATATATATATATATATATGAAAATTAAATGGCTAATTAACTGTTAGCACCATTATAATATTACTTCATCAATAAACCCTATTATCAACGTATGAGCAAAACTTTTAAAACAATAAAAACATAAAAAATTAAAACAAAGTAACAAATAGTAAAAAAAAAAAAAAATCTATTAAAACCAGCACCAAGCTTTCAATCTTTCACCCTCAAATCTTTATTCAAGGTGATAGAAAAGAAAAGAAAAAAAACGTTCTCTTGAAAACTCAGACTGAAATTTTTTTTAAATACGGTGAAATATAGTTAATATACATCGTTTATATATAATATATATTATATATATATTATATATATATATATATATATATATATATATATATATATATATATATATATATATATATATATTTATATATATATGGTTTAGAAGTTTTAAATTACCTTATATATATTTATATCGATATTTTGAAATTTCAATTTTAACAGATAATTTAAAATTTTGATAGTTTTAATAATTATTTCCCTTGTATAGTGATAGGTTGTACTTTTTTGTTTTAAGATAAGTGTTAAAGATATATTTTTAATTTGTTCTACAGATTGGTTATATATATATATATATATATATATATATATATATATATATATATATATATATATATATATATATATATATATATATATATATATATATATATATGGTGTAATACGGCAGTAGGCTTGTATCCTACAGTAACTTTCCTTCTATCAGTTAGGCCTGTATCACATGGCAAACTTTGGTTGTTCAGGTTATGATAAGTCAAACTAAGAAAAAGAAAAAAAAAAAAAAAAAAAAAAAAAAAAAAAAAAAAAAAAAAAAAAAAAAAAAAAAAAAAAAAAAAAAAAAAAAAAAAAAAAAAAAAATAATAATAATATAAATAGTAATAGTAATAATAATATTAATACGCATAAATTAAATGAAAGCTATAATAATAATAATACAAATGTCAAAAAATTTACATTGATATATCGATGTTTCCATATATCGATATTTCCATATATTGAAGGTCAGACAACTTCTTAACCTTTACCTATATATATATATATATATATATATATATATATATATATATATATATATATATATATATATATATATATATATATATATATATATATATATATATATATATATATATATATATATACTTTTTTTTATTATTTACCTTATTTACCACCCCATTTTGATTTACACTATATATATATATATATATATATATATATATATTATATATATATATATATATATATATATATATATATATATATATATATATATATATATATATATATAATTTGTTTATTTATTTGTCTTGAATCCAATTTAGCAGCATTGTAAAAAAAGGTTATTGATGTGTTTAAATAGGACAATCAAATTAGCGACAGACAAAATGATATACTATATTGGAAAACATCAAATTTTAATCATTTGAATTTTTTTATTTTTTATTTTTTAATTTTCTTTTTTTTTGTTTCTTACAAAATCCTTCGCTATTCATTGATAAACTGAAAAAATCATATTACAATCATTAAATATATGTAGGTAGGCTGAGTAGAAAAAAAAATTGTAGTTCCATTCTAAATTATTACCACATTTTGTAAGTTGTATCAATATGCAATATAATGCAAAAATCTTCTATAATTCTTCATAATTTCTCTAGGTTTGATATGAACAATACTTAATTTTATAAAGATAACTTGTTTAATCAAATGACTAACATTTTGTAATTAATCTATTGCCATCTTTTTGAAAGTTCCTGTATAGGACAGGAATGGCAAACCACTGACTCGTGGGTCACAAAGTGACCCACTTTGCTTCTAGGTATTTATACCAAACAAATGTCCAGTTATTGACTGGGATAGTCTTGATAGCGTTGCTTCTAATTCTATTTTTCCAGTGTTCTAATAATACTGTGAAATGAGCTTTCAGGAGGCACCCACACCCATCTTTATGTTATGAATCAAAAATTTTCTAATAAATTTGAGAAATTTATTTAGATAAGTCAGAAATTACAAGAAAATGAAATAAAATCGTCAATGAGATACTAAATCTATCTAAAGTAGAGCTGGAAACATGATTCTTATGTATTGGAACTCTTTTTACCAAACTTATTTGAAACAATAAAATATTGGCACAAGCTCTATTAACATTGTTTGGTTCCTCATGTGTAAAATTGAAAAATACAAAATATGAGCCTCAGATCATAAAACTAGCAAACAAGATTCAACAACGAGTTTTTCATTAACGTTAATATTGTAAATAAATTTGTGACTCCCATTTTTTTTTTTTTCTAAATTAAGATATCAAAAATGATCCAATCAATTGAAAAGGTTTGCCACCCCTGGTATAGGCTATATTATCTTTTACTTTGAGAATGATATTACTGTCATATTTGAATTTGGTCATTTGCATTGGTGTTTAGTCCATATATTGTGCAATTTGACTTTTACCATATATATTTTACATGTTAATTGTGCATTTGGGTTGGCAAGTTATCTTACTTAGTTTGAGTGGGACAGTATCAATAGATTCATGTAGCTTCTTACTGATTCTAATTATTTTTTGGTACAATACCTTCGATGTATGCTTATGTAAATATCTTTCCATTTTAGAATACATTGAATATTTATTTCCTTTGCTTTTGCAGTAAATAACTTGATTTTATATAGTATCTTAGTGTAATTCCTCTTTTGATTTGTACTTTATTAATCTCTTTAAAGAATTTAAATGTTGATGTAACATTTTCATATATAATTTGCAAATATCCTGACTATTCAATGCACTTACATACTAATGCTTACTGAGTCAAAGGCTTTTTTGTCTACAGTGAGGATATGCATTGCATAGTCTACAAAGGCCATTTATAGAAGCTTTTATTATACATTACCTATTTACATCTCTTTTTGAAATTCTTGAATATGATCAATTGGGCATGACCACTTATAATTCCTCATTATTCATGTAGTTAGAGTTAAGTTGTTCAATTAAAATTTATAGTTTCTATTTTGTGAGTAGTTTATACAAGACAGAAAGTAAGCTAATTGGTCGGCTGTTTTTTAGGTCTGTCTTTTTATATTCTAAAGTATGAAATTGACATTTGTCCACTTTTCAGGGATTTTTTTTCCAACTACTTAAGTAGTCATTATGGAGTGACTGGGGCTTTGGCCAGGGGTTTGCCTGCCGGTGTTAAAATGGCAAATTATACTTATTAATGGTGGATTAAATCAAACAAAATATAAGAAAATTGTTTTTTTTTCCTTGTTTTTTCAATATTTTTTTTTCCTTTTCTGTTTCTTTTCATCGCTCCTCTTCTGTTAGTGAATGTTCATCTTTGTCTTTTGATTTTAGATGCCCCCATAAAGGTTTGGTTGAAAATTTTTTACTTGGGGCACCCAGAGGTCCTCTTCTAATTTCCTGGCTGCAGATGTTATTTTTAGCTATTTCGAGCCTATCCTTAAACATTGTAAATACTCCAATACTGCAGAAGCTTATCTTTTAGCGATAGTGACTGAAAATATAATCAAAATAATAATTTTGAAATAATGTAGCTAAATGATGCAAGTTTGATACTTAACAATAAAATAACTGATATGTATAAATACAGGTTATATTGATAATTTTATATCTTGCATTTTTTCAAACTTTAACTTAGAGTCTTACCTAAGTAAACCTGTTGAATAACTATTTTGAATCAGAAAAATAAATCAAAAATTTTTGTAGTTTTTTTGAACTTTTATTATACAAAATCTGTAATTTTATGATTTTTTTTATTTTTTTTTTTAGAATATGCATAATCATTACTTTAAGTGGATGTTGACTTATACACATTCCTTATAATTAAATAAACCTCAATTAAATTTATATCTAATTTTCTTAACCTAAAATTTCAGTGCTTTTGACCTCTTTGCAAATTTTAGGCAACCCTGGCTAAAGTCTGGCCCCGTTTAGTCCATATATATATATATATATATATATATATATATATATATATATATATATATATATATATATATATATATATATATATATATATATATATATATATATATATATATATATATATATATATGATTGATTTTTGACATTGTAATACAAATACATTCACAGAGATAATTGTATGAAAATACTGTGTCGGACAAAGTTCTGGTTAAGAACTTTTTTTATATACTTATGAATAATAACTAAATGTTTATTATTTAATTTCAGATTTAAAAAAATATTTTGAATTATAATCAGAATGTATTTAAATATTATACATTTATGATCTAAATGGCTGTAGCTAAATAAAATATGAACAATTGTTAATAGCCATGTCTGAGAACACAGGAATTCTTCAGGTTCCTGTAGCAGGAAAAAGTGCAGATAATGATCCTCAGAAGCTAGTATATGTTCATGTCCCCAAAAATAAGGTGAGATTTGTTTTGGTATCTTTGCAATGTTCTCCATTTTGTTTTGTCTTTGTGTGAGAAATACTCTAAAAATGGTTTTCAGAAATAGCTGATTCGATAATTTATAATGGTATAGATTTTTATAATTTAACTGATTTTTTTTTAAAAACATTATTATTATTATTTTATTATTATTATTATTATTATTATTATTATTATTATTATTATTATTATTATTAAATTATTTTATTCACCTTCCTGCCAATATAAACCAGTTTTTGAAATTTTTAGTATAATAAATTTTTATAGTGATAATTGTGTTCATAATGTATTCTACTTAGGATACGTATGTTATCTGTCATATAGATTCCAGATAAAGGCTATAAACCACTTCTTAAATTTATTCCAAGAGGATTCATTAAAGATTATTTTATTCTTCTCAAAACTTTATGATTATATTTAAATTTCATTTCTTATTTATTTATTTTTTTAATTCTTTTGTTTGTTTCAGGATGCCACACTACCAACAACTTTTACACTAACAAAATCTACTAAATTATCAGGAGGAAGCATAACATTCTCTTCTCATTCAGCACCTTCATCACCAACAAATAAAGTTAGGCCTCCAATTCTTGGAAACAAGTTTACTATATCTCCAACCATTGCAAAAACTGCAACCAATATTTCAATCAACTCTTCAAAGTCCATAAAGGTTTCTTTAAACAACAGTCGTAGTATAGGTGGAACGTCAACTCCTACAGTTTTTAGAGCAGCAAATACTGGCGGTTCTAACTTACCTTCTAATTTTATTTCTCAGGGTTTGTATTATTATTATTATTATTATTATTATTATTATTATTATTATTATTATTATTATTATTATTATTATTATTATTATTATTATTATTATTATTATTATTATTATTATTATGGCCAGTGAGGTAAAAAACAGAGAAATAGCTTTACTGGTGTAAATAGTGAAGGAGTATTCTTTAGGAAAGAAAGAGAAAGTTGAAGAAAAAAGAGAGATCATTGAAGAAATATTTAAGCATCACTCATGGAAGATTAAGAAGTGGTTGAGAAAGTTAGTCAAGATTGATTTTTTTTTTTTTTTTTTTTTTATAAAAAAGTTCACATCTCACGGGCATTGCCCTATTCGAGGAGAGGAACTTTTCTAGGTAGTATATACCTAGGATCCCCAAGTGGGATCGAACCGGCGCCCTCAAGCACTCTACCGTTCGAGCTACGGTACATCTTTTAAACTCGAGCTAGATTGAAAAGCATGCAAGGGTATATCTTTGAATGTTTGAAATGGATTATGTTTTTAGTTAATGGATGAAGATTGGAGAAACAATTCTTGATATAAAAAGAAGAACTGGAGCTAGGTGCTAAAAAGGTTTTGGGCGTAGTATGTGCCAAATAAAAATTATTATTTTTTTTTTTTTTTTAAATGCAGTTGGTATATAGCATTTATTTATATTATATAGTTCATAAATTTCATAACCTTGAATTAATGATTTCATAATGTCCAGAGAATGAAGCCATGAAAAAAAAAATTTTTTTTCCCACTCCAGAGCCGTGATGTAAGGAGTCATGAAGTGATTTATAATGGTTGTCAGAGTGAAAGTTGAATTTTGATAAGGGTTTACAAAGGGTGTGAAGGTTAAATATAGTGATTAAATATAGTATTGGATTTTGATTACTATGATTATTAGGTAATGACAGTTGGCTTACTAAGTAATCCATTTTGTATATGAAGAAAGAAAGAATGGAAAGGTCTTGAATAATTTTTGCCTACTCTAACCAAAGCTTGATTCTGTAGTTGAAAATTGAATGTTATTTCTATTAAGGATTCTCTTATGAATAATTGTTCATTATTATTATTATTATTATTATTATTATTATTATTATTATTATTATTATTATTATTACAGTATTTAAAGTATTTAATATTGCTTATTTTATATTATAGGGCCTTCCATTCCTTTAACATCTCGTTCATCTACTGGAGTATCGCAATTAAGGAATCCTTCCATTGTATCTCAGGTTTCGACTTTTAAATCTCAAAAACCTGTTCTTTTGCAGTCAAAAATCCTTTCCAGTTTAAAAGGCAGCTCTCCCAAAGTCGTTGCTCAAAAAATGATGCCCGTATCTCTTACAGTAAGTCATTTGTTCATTTTCTGTATTCCAGACTTGGGTTTTTTTTTTTTTTTTTTTTAATTGTAAAAATATAATTAAGAAAAAATGCGAGATTTAAAGACCAGGATTGTTGACTCCTAGATAAACCAAGGTGAAATAATGTGGTATAGTTTTAGAAAATATAATGTAATTATGATAAATCATTGAACTTGGATCTTAAATACCCTCTACTCTTACATACAATCTGGCCTCTAACAAAGAGGTTAATTTAAAGATAATGAAAAGTATAATTCATTTCACTGCATCAATTGCAGAGATTTTTATACTTTAAAGTTTTATAGGTTTTTATGTATTTGATTTCTTAAGTTAGTTCTTCCCAGTTTTTATATAAATGTTTAAAATGTTTAAATGAGTCTAAGACTTGTTTATTAAGCAAAAGATTGGTTGTACGTATGTTTGTAGTATAGTACAATTTTAAGGTATTATAATTATACTTATATAATTGTCAAGGGATTTGCGAAGAGGATTTTATATTTTTGAGTATTTTTATTTAGCTTTATTCATCTCACAGTTGGCAGAAGAATTCTAGTCATTTTATTATTATTATTATTATTATTATTATTATTATTATTATTATTATTATTATTATGCAGGCAAAGCAGACTGGTAAAAGGTCTACTCTTGTGTCATATGGAAAAATTTTACCAAGCGTTGTGAGCAACAACAATGGAAATAGTATTAAAAATAGCAATAATGGTAATAAACATGATAATACATCGCTACTTAATTCGGGAATTAAGAGGGATCATTTTGGCGCCCCCAAAAGAGAGGGAGGGTGTATTAATTCCTTTACTCCACCCCCCCTTATACTTCAAAGTGGGAGTAATGCCAAAAAATTGGGAAACAAGAAGACATGCCCTGCTACTATCAGCATTGTTACTGGAAAGGTTTGTATATAAAGGATTTTTTTTTGTTTTTTTTGTTGTGATTTTATCCGTTGCATTTCATCATGTATATTGTATATTGAAGAACTTATTGCAATCTCTTTTAAATAAACTTGTTAGTATAATATAAACAATGTTTATGTATATTTGTATGATACTTTTTTTTTTTGTTCTACAAACTTTCATTTAAAGTTGCCATATTAAGTGACATAATAGCAGAGAAATATTCTAAATTCAATACTTTATAATGGTATTTAGCATGCTTGACTAATTTTTTTTTTTATTAGGGCTTAACCTTCAACTTCATTAAACATTTTATAAAAGTTTCTGAAAATTAATTGACATTTTTTCTTGTAGACTTCATCTGGTTCAAGTGGCTTTAATTTCTATCCTTTGGCTCGAAACAACACTAGCAGCAATAGCAACTGCACCATTACATCCACTAACAAAGGCTCAGGCAGCTCATTGAAGAATAGTAGTAGTGGTGGCAATAACAGTTTCTGTATTTCTCAATCCTCGAGTTCTGGAAATTACAAAATTATGAATGGATTGGTTGATGTCACTTCTGGATCCAGAGATGGTTAGTTTTGCATATATATATATATATATATATATATATATATATATATATATATATATATATATATATATATATATATATATATATATATATATATATATATATATATATATATATATATATATATATAGAAAAACCCAGTGTCCCGCATAATATCCATATCCATCAAACTTTAGGTAAATAAGTCAGATGAAATTAAAAATGAACATGGCCTGATACAGATACACCTTATTTGAAGTAATCATTCAGAGGAAATAGAGAAATTAGAAAAGTGAGAATGTTCCAGATTTTCAAGGAGAGTACATGAAATAATAATTATATAAGTTATAACTTATGCCTTGGGCCGGAGAACTTGACAAAAACAAAGGGGAAGGGGTGAGTTCAGGAGTCCATTGTAATTAGGATTATTAAATTGAGTATAAGAAGCAGATTCATGGGCAGAAAGAGATTGGATAGAGTTGGTGAAGGCAGTAAAACTGATAAAAAAAAAAAAAACTATAAGCTTTTATTTCCAAGAAGCTCAATATGAGTGAAACTACACGTATGCAAGGATAGAGGCAACCCATTTTACAGAAGTAGTGATGTAATAAAGTTCTGAAGATTTATTAGATCAGGGTTTTCCAAACTCTGGCTTTTGAGAAGCCCCCGAGCAGGACAAAGGATTTTTATGGAGCCTTAACTACAGTATATACTGTAACAATATATAATATAATAATAATATTGTAATAATGCAAAATAAGCATGAAAAAGTTAAAATAATAGTTTATTTTTAGCACTCACTATTTTCTAATTTTGAGCTTTTCAGTTCCACATTCAATGCAAAGTCTACTTGGTTCCTCGTTATTACCAGTTCAAGTGAAACCGAAACTCAAATTTCTGTCATCTTATTTTCTCTTTTTATAGAAAATTTAGCAGTTATACAAGGGTCCACCTTCAATGAAAAAGTTGACTATTTTTCAACAGACTGTACACTACTTTCGCTCCTGTACACTATTTTCGCTCTCTTCATGCTCTATTTTGAAACACTTTTCTATTTTAAATGGTATAATGTATAATTACTAAATACTTTTAAACAGTATGTATGGTCAATCGTGTATATTTTACATTACTTTTTGGCACACTGTCGTTAATTGACTACTGACATATACCAGTAGAAAACGTCTACTCACGGTGATTGACTATATTTCAACGTGTTGACAGATAAATAAAATGACATGTATGATAATTTTTCTTGATATCCCCGAAGAGTCTGAGGTAGTTACCAATTTACCTTTTATTTCCCTATAAAATTTAGTCCTTTTTTTAGCAAATTTATACAAATAATGCCTTTCTTGAGGAAGACTCAAAGTGATGGAATAGGATGCAGATATAGAAGGTGATCTGAGGAGCCAAGAGGTGGAAAGTCTAGAATGTTGGGTTCATCTTCAAGGAGATAAAGGGATACGAGTAGAAAGCTGCATCGTCTTCTCAAGGTTATTTTGAGTAGAGTAATGTAGGGCAAGTTCACTGGCTGTATCTTGGGATTAGAAAAAAGCCTAAATTGATAATTTCAAAGAAAGAAGAAGAGAGATTATGCACTCTTCTTTGGAGTTTAAATAGTGGAAGAATTTGATGAATTTAGCTGTAGATTGGCAAGAGTACCTAAGCACAAAATTGGAAATTTGTAAGACTCTAAATTAGAGACATGAGAACGAACAAGGTCATTTTGCTCACTTGCACAACTGCCTACCATTGTCTGAAAATTAAGGATGGAGACAGGAAGATGAAACAGATGGATTTTCTGTTGGAACGATCAAGTATTTGAGTGTTGGCCAAGAACATGGGGCCAGGTCTAAAAGAGGGGAGGTGGTGTCAACAAATTGAAAAATAAAATAAAATAACCATGAATGTTGCAGAAATAATGAAAAAAGAGAAGACGATGCATCAAAACAAGGGCACCAATTCTTGTGATGATAGTGTGGGGTGGATGAGAGGCATTGTTTGGAAGTCGCCCTCCAAACCTCTCAGGCAGATTTTATGTTTCGTCTTTTAAGTTTTTTAGGACAGTTTAAGAGTGTCATTATAAGTTCGTGGGGGACATGTGAAAGAAGATGGAGAGAGGTCGGGGTTTGAGTCACTCCAGTATAATGTCGAGGGTATGCTATAGATACCCTCTGACAAGATTAACGCTAAAAAGATGAACTAGAGGTCAATGGAGTGCAGAGGAAAGCACCAGTCAAACCTAACGCTCAGTTGGTAATGTCTAATGCGGAATTCTTTCACCATATATATATATATATATATATATATATATATATATATATATATATATATATATATATATATATATATATATATATATATATACTAGCTTGTGATACTACTAAAACCTATTCCACTCCAATTGATGAAGACCTTAAGAGCAAGTTACCAGATTCTACAACTTTTTTTAAGAAAGTCAATTCTTCCATTAACAAGCAGATGTAAGTTTATTATTATTATTATTATTATTGCTTATAAGATTAAGATTATGGGGATGAAGAGAGTAGTGAGGAAAGGTACATACTAGCAAGAAAACATTAATCCCTATGTGAAATTTAATAAGCATTAAATATATTCTATTTGACTGTATTGAAAAGAAGAAGAATGGATTTCCTTGTTGGCTTTAATAAATATAACTTATTTAATGTATTGTCGTGTAACGATATTATATATATATATATATATATATATATATATATATATATATATATATATATATATATATATATATATATATATATATATATATATATATATATAGATAGATAGATAGATAGATAGATAGATAGATAGATAGATAGATAGATAGATATAGATAGATAGATATAGATAGATAGATATATATATATATATATATATATATATATATATTATATATATATATATATATATATATATATATATATATATATATATATATATATATATATAACAGGGATGTGGAATCTGTTATAAGTTTCATCAAATTTTTTTGTTTGAGAATCTGTTGTCTTGTTTGTAGCCTTTTGTGAGTGATAAGATGAGATTCTAAAATGTTTCTGGTGGAGAAAGTTTACCAGAGAATATTGTTTGTTTGAAAATATGTAAAGAAATTTGTTAATAAGTTTTGTTCATTAAATTTATAGTAATCATAAAAGTTTGATGTGGGACTCATAATGGGACATACACATTCAAAAGAGGTAGTTTTTGAAAGCTCGGAAATTCCAAGAGGGAAACTTTTTAGAGTTGTTGGTAGAAAAGATGTACACTTTCTACTTTTAGAGTGTTCGAGCCCCGAATTTAATATATATATATATATATATATATATATATATATATATAATATAAAAAAAAAAAAAAAATATATATATATATATATATAATATATATATAATATATATATATATATTAATTAAAATGTTATTATTTTATTATATATAACACTTTCTATTACGCTGTCCTTCCAACTCTCGCCCCAAAATCTTCTGGGGCATCACTTCTTTGAAGGATCTCTGGACGAGACCGACTGCGGCAGGAAGCTTCATTAGCGAAGTGTGGCCGCCTCAACATGGGGTGGTCAGGGGGTGAGAAGGTAAAAAAAAAAAAAAAAAAAAAGGTATATATATATATATATATATATATATATATATATATATATATATATATATATATATATATATATATATATATATATATATATATATATATATATATATATATATATATAAGAACAGGTGTTCCGTCACTATTAATGATATTTTTCACAGGAAAGCTGTCATAGAGGCCGATGATCACAGGAAAAAGAGGGTTTTCAGAGGGTTCATAACATAAACTACACTCTGGAGGATTCTTCAAAACACAATTTACGGTCATGTATCCTCTTTATTTTCTTGTAAACACTAACTCTCTTATTTGTCTTTTTTTAGGTAGATTATTCTTTGAGTAAAATATTTAAAAAACAAAATAAAAACATTGACAATTTTTCGTAATTAAGACTCTAAGTAAAAATCATATATTACGATTGTCTACAAATTGAAAGAGAATTTTGATCACCAGGAAAAATCCTGGGTAAGTTGTATTCATTTTTATTACATTCAATATATTCAATATATTATTACCGTTTTTCAAATTTGAAGGTGAATAAAATTCGGTAATAAAATTGTAGAAGATTTATTCTTAGACAATGGGATTTATGAATGAAAGAATTCTTTTTCAAAAGCAAGGATATAGAACGTATAAGAAGGTCTTGAGAAAAACGAAGGAACGGTTGAATAGGGTTTTTTATGGTTATTGAAAAACTGACGAGAATGTTGAATTCAGAAGAATATCGTTCAACAAATAAATCTCGTAATCAAGTATTTTAAATTGAGGAATATGGAAAACAATGTTGAAGTGTTGAAGGACGATGAGACGTTAATGTTGTAGATTTATACAGTTCCCAATCCCGGGACTGTGAAAAAAATTCTTGTTTTAATTTTATGTTTCTAGTAAATTGCTTTTATTTTATTTTCTTTTACTTTTCAATATATTGAATGTAATAAAAATGAATACAACTTACCCAGGATTTTTCCTGGTGATCAAAATTCTCTTTCAATTTGTAGACAATCGTAATATATGATTTTTACTTAGAGTCTTAATTACGAAAAATTGTCAATGTTTTTATTTTGTTTTTTAAATATTTTACTCAAAGAATAATCTACCTAAAAAAAAGACAAATAAGAGAGTTAGTGTTTACAAGAAAATAAAGAGGATACATGACCGTAAATTGTGTTTTGAAGAATCCTCCAGAGTGTAGTTTATGTTATTGAACCCTCTGAAAACCCTCTTTTTCCTGTGATCATCGGCCTCTATGACAGCTTTCCTGTGAAAAATATCATTAATAGTGACGGAACACCTGTTCTTACAATATATATATATATATATATATATATATATATATATATATATATATATATATATATATATATATATATATATATATATATATATATATATATATATATATATATATATATATATATATATATATACAAATTTGAATCGGCTATTTTTTTTTTTTTTTCAGCACTTTTTAAGCCATAGTAGCTAATTCAAGATTTAATATATAATGATAAGATAGATTGGGATAGTTTTTTAATCAAGAACAAATTATCCACGAACTGCAAAGGATTATTATTTATTATTATTATTATTATTATTATTATTATTATTATTATTATTATTATTTATTATTATTTTTTAATTTATCTTTTCTAGGGAACAAAAAGACATACTTCAGGAGGCAATGACCGTATCAGACCTACAAGAAGTAACTTCTGATGAAACAGTTACTCATTATAGGAGTGATAACGATTCATCGTCATCCACAGTAAATGTTTCTTCGTTACCAATACCATTAGTTAATACTGGTGTGCAAAATAAAAATTCTCAACCTCTCTCAGATCCTATTCCCATTATTCTTTCTAAAAATGTTGGGCCAGGATGTCCTACCCCAGTCTTAATACAAGGAACATTACCTTTACCCCCTTCAGGAACTGTTCCGGTTACTGTTCATAATATGGTACCAGTCAAAGTTAAGTCTTCCAGCAATAGCTCTTCTAGTCATTTTTCATCTCAGATGCACATGGAAAAACAAAGTATTCCTGGTCTTATAATAAGAACCGATACTGTTACAGTTCGACGGAAAGTACCTGGAATTTCTAGTAAGGAAGAGGATAGAAAAGAATCAACGAAACCAGATTTATCTATTATTCCAATTTTACGAAATAATGGTAATTCTTCCCTTAATAACACTTCAGTAGGAATGACACCAACAGGGCAAACTTCCGTCCAATGTAATTCTGTAGATTCTGTTGAAAATAAAGATGTAGAACACGAAAAAGGACATGAAGACGTCAAAAATGTAAAGAAAAGTTTAGAAGAGAAGAATTCCCCTTTTGCTGATGATAACAAAATAGCCGAAGTAAAAGAGTTGCTAAAATGGGAAAATGGAACTGGGTCATTGATTGGAAGTGAACTGAAATTTAAGATTAATGAGTTTAATGCTGTAGAGTTGGTGGAGGATGAAGCTTTGGAGGACATTATGAATCAAATAGGTGAATTTATAAAAGACAGACAAGAATCCCCGAGTAATGAATACAATAAAATCAATAATAATATCAGTTCTAATAGTAATAATAATAATAATAATACATATTCTGAGGTTGAAATGATGTCTGAATCGCAGATTGGACAAGATAAAACTTCCAGTGTACCTACTCATATTTTATCTTTAACTCCAACGAAAATTGCTTCAAATAATCCTGTACACGTGCACCATGCCAGAAAACCTAACCTTAATAATTGCCGAAGAGATGATGAGTCTACCGAATCAGACGCCAAAAATTCGGAGTCCAGGTCAAAAGGCGGGAAGAATGTATATGATATTTGCTGTTGCAAAAATTGCGGCTGTTATGGACTTAGTTCGGAGTTCCTACGATCGAATGAGAACAATTTTTGTACAGTCGCCTGTTCTGAGGTAAATTTTGAGGGCAGTCCTTTATTTATTATTTGGGGTTTGATATTAACAACTTCCTTCCTTTTCTTTAGTTTTTCTCTGAATTTGGTAAGGCCTCATAGTCTTGTTTTTTTTTATTTTATTTTTATCAGTAAAAACGCATTGCCATCGAGCTGCTAACATTATTTTCAAAGAGTTTTAATAAGAGTTTTTTAATGTCTTAAAAAGGTCATTGCATGTTAAATTTTTACACTTATTAAAGTTAATTTTCATGTTTTTAATGAATTTAGTTATATGTAAGTAAGGAGGTTAGAATCATGTTTATTTCACCCAAGAAATATTCCATGAGTAAGAGAATTTTGAGGAGGGAAATAATGTTAAAATATTCTTCCTCTTCAAACTGAAAATAGTAATTTCTGTTTGCTTTGATATATCGTAAATTTCCTTATTAATGATATTTTACGTTTTTGGTTGGGACTTTTGGTTGGGACTTGTGAAATAGAATTTACCATACCTTTCTTTTTATCATTAGTACTAAGAATGTTTATCATCCTAACTATTTACATTTTATTTGTTTTTTAAATTTCAGGATTACTCCACAAAGGAAGCTGAATGGATGAAAGAAAAGCAAAAATTGGAAAAAATTAAACAAAATAGACTGAAGAAAACGAAATCAAGTGAAAAAGAAAGTTTGGAGAAACTCGATTCAAAGGCAAAGGATAATGATACAAAAGACCTGAAGGAAGAAATAAATCAAATTAAAACTGAAAAGAATGAAGAATTAAAATTGAAAGATAGTATTAAAGAAGAGAATGATACTATTATTAAGGATGAGGCAACTGAGACCAAACAATTGCAGGAGAAAGATATTACATGTAATGAAGAAAAAGTTGATGTCTGTTCTCTGCAGTCTAATAAGGAAGAAATAAATAATTCTCCTAATAAATTTAATCCCGTATGGCAGGATTTAAAAACTCGTACCTTTTCTTGGGTTAAATATTTAGAACACTGTGGAAAGGGGAAAGGAACGCCCAAGAGGTTCTCCACTTAAACTTTGGAGTGAGCCGTTTCCTTATGGAAAAAATCTCTTTAAAACGGGTATGAAACTCGAAGGAATCGATCCACAACATCAGTCACTATTTTGTGTAATGACTGTGGTAGACGTTCTTGGGCACCGAATCCGACTGCATTTCGATGGCTACTCAGATATGTATGATTTCTGGTGTAATGCAAACTCGCCCAATATATTTCATACAGGCTGGTGTGAAAAAAATGGCAGAAAACTAGAGACACCTCCAGGAATTTACAACTTCACCTGGAAAGCGTATTTGGAGCATTGCAAAGCCATCGCAGCCCCTAAGAATGCATTTGCAACATCCACTGTTGCAGGTACCTCTAGCAATTTTAGAATAGGAATGAAATTAGAGGCGGAAGATAGAAAAAATGGATGGATGTGCGTTGCAACAGTTTCAGACGTTCTAGACAACAGAATACTTGTCCATTTTGATGGATGGGATAGAGCATTTGATACGTGGTTTGAAATAAGTTCTCCCTTTATTCATCCTGTCGGTTGGTGCTCTAAAAACGGAGTTTATTTGTATCCTCCTAAAGATTATTCCAATATAGAGAGTTTCAATTGGCACGAGTATTTACAAGAAACAAATTCAACTAGTGTTCCTGCAAGAGCTTTTAAAACTCGGTTACCAAAGGAATTTAAAGTTGATATGAAGTTAGAGGCTGTGGATAAAAGAAATCCGATGCTAGTACGAGTTGCGACAGTTCTTGAAGTAAAATCATATAAACTCTTACTTCATTTTGATGGTTGGCCTGATGTTTATGATTTTTGGGTAGATGATGATTCTTCAGATATACATCCACCAACTTGGTGTAGTAAATCTGGACATCCTCTGCAGTCCCCTTTGACTCCGGAGCAATGTGCTGAAGACGTTGATTCAGGAGTAGGATGTGGAACTCAAGGTTGCAAAGGGTATGGACATGTAAAGGGTTTGATTTATAATACTCATCATACAGCCTATGGGTGTCCATATTCTTTACAAAATCTCCATAAGGATTGGGAAGCTCTTTTGCCTGATAGATTAGAGCCACCAAAAGAGAAGAAGAAAGGAAAAAACGCAACCAAGAACTTCATTAATCTTGATGCATCCAAACCAGTCCCAGAAGAGAGTGATGAATCTCAAAAGAAGCGTGTTCGCAAAAGGAGGAAATTTTTTGATGAGTTAACCCCACCAGAGGGGATCTCCAAACCGAAAATTTCCAAAGCATCTTCTTCATCTTTAGAAGATGTGAACTACAAAAATCAGGCAACTAATAATGGTAAAGGAATATCATCAAATGTTGTTGGTTCGCAGTCTACCAGTGGGAGCACGTCATGCAGTCAGACCCCTCAAACGTATTCACAATCGAGCTCCTCCTCGGCAGTGAGTGATAATATTGGAACGTGTTCTAAAAAATATTTGAGTACAGCGTCTTCCAATTCAGATTCCCAAAGCGTTGAAACGCTTGTTCATCAATCAATATTTAATCCAGGTTACCACCCCAATCCACCACCACCTGTTCCACACACAGTAGATACCCATAGGCATATAGTTACTTCCTCGAACGCTGCCAATAGATTAGATATTGAAAGATGGAGACCGGACGATGTGTGCAATGCAATTTCAAAGATTCCAGGGTGTGAAATTTCGTCGCTTAAGTTTATGGAACAAGAAATTGATGGGGAGGCATTACTCATGTTGACACAAAACGATTTGGTTAGCATGTTAGGCATTAAATTAGGTCCTGCCATTAAAATAATGTCTTTCGTTTTCAGTTTGAGAAGTATGCCTTAATTTTTTAAGGCATATATATATATATATATATATATATATATATATATATATATATATATATATATATATATATATATATATATATATATATATATATATATATATATATATATATATATATATATATATATATATATATATATATATATATATATTTAATTTATAATTTATAGGGGCCAAAGACACTTCTCCCTCTGTTGTTGTTATTTTCTCCAGATTGGAGTATGTAAATATATATAATTATATATATATATGTAAGGAGGGAAAAAACGAAGAGTTTGTAAATATTGTATAGTTTTTATTGTAATAATTTAAAAAATATTGTCACGTTAATGATTAAAGAGACGCTTGTGGCACGCTGAGCAAGCTTAACAGTTTCATACACTTACAGAAACAAATCCTAGTCATTTTTTTGACTTGCAAGTCACTATACAGAGGAAACCAATAGCTTTATAAATAATGCATTAATTGTGAGACTACTCGCTTCTTCCTTCTAACACTACTTCATTAGTAACTTAACCTAGTCATCTTAAAAGCTTGCTATATAAATGGCTGTTAGCTATACAGAAAGTTTCATGCGTATTCAACTTTTTTTTTTTTTTTTTTTTTTTTTTTTTTTTTTTTTTTTACTATACATGCGCTGGATTGTATGCATGATTAATAAATTCCTACGAGGTAGAGACAAAACTTTTCAGTGAATAAACTTCTCCAGGAAGAAATCCAAGTGGAATAAATTACATGAAATATATTGTTGATGCAAGTTTCAAAGTTTAAGAGGCCAAAAGTTCGATTTTTTAAAGTCTAAATTTCTATTTGAAATGTTTCACGAGATTTTGAATTGTCTTTACCTTTCCATTTGAGATGTTTCAATTGGACAATCAAAACTTCCTAACTACTAATGCTTGTAACTATCAGACTATTATTATTATTATTATTTGTAAGTTGCTAAAATTGTACATATGTAAAGCATTTTTATTTAATTTTTGTTTTCATTTTCAACTCCCCCATCATAAATCAACTAAATGTTAATAAATATACCAAACGTTTTTATTTTTTTATTATTTTAGATTTCCTTATAATTATTAGACAATAAACCAACACTAAAAATAATGGCTAGAGGTAAAGGAAATAGAAGTTAAGGGATTGTTGTAATTCCCATTTGCTGCAAATGACTAAATTAAGTACCGATATACATCATGTCTGGAAAAAACAGGAAAATAAAATATAGGAATTCCGACTGAGATAGAAAACAGTGAGAGTTCACACAATTCTTTTAAGTTTAGCCTCCATTTTCTTCGTTCTATTTCTTTTTTTGAAAGTTAAATTTAAGCTTTACTGAAACTTTCATTTTTATCTTAGATAATTATCTTTGTTTAATAAAAATTTAAAATATGTTGTTATAGATCATCAGTTTAGTCATTTGAATAAAGCAGTTATAAAAGCTATCCAAATCATACTTAACTAAAAAAAAATTTTCTTTGAAAACTATTCAACAAATTTGTATACATCAATATGCTAACATAACATTACTCAAAATAATTTAAATTTACAACGTTAATGGTGGAATTATATTTTTGATGATAGTTTTTAATTGCAATAAAAAAAACAAAAAAAAAACGCCAATACCAAAACATTTAAAAAACTGAAATTTTACTTAGAAATCGCACATGATCGGTGCCATCTTTGTTTATTTGAAAAGTTAATGGTCGACAAGACATTTTTCAATTTGACTTAATATATATATGGGTAAAAATAAAATAAAAAATATTAGTTTTTAACTTTATTAGATTTCAACATCAATATGAGATTTGTTTAATGATTTTGAGAGTATTTACATATTAATAAGTTTATATACAAAATTATATTTATTATTGTTATTTAACAAGTAGTATAGAGATCTTTTAATTACTTATTTTCATATTTGAAACTTACTACAAATTTATTTGTTATTTTAAAATTTAAACATTAAATTAAAAATAACATACTAATTTATTCAAAATAAATTGAAAAGTACAAAATATAATACAAACAAATAAACCAATTAACAAAATAAAAATTTACAATTAATTATAATGTTATTTAATATATTAAAGAGAAATTTTTTAAATTTGTAAATTCATTTCTTTATTCAGCTAAAGGAAAACATTCTCATATATTTTATTTGAATAATTAATTAATTTTCTCACTAAAAATCAATAACTTATTTTCACCAAGATTTTCTTCAAGGAATAAACTTCATATAAACTGACCTTATTTTGTAACTTTAAGTAATTCATTCTGTTTATTCTTCATAAGTTCCTCTACTTTATTTATACTTTGTTGAGTCATGTCCCTAATCTGAGAGTCAAGAAAAGTTAATTAAACAAAAACAACAAAAACATAAAAACAAACAAAAAAACAAAAAACAAAAAAACAAAACGTGCATGAGAAAAACAAGGACAATAAGAAGCCACACTTTCTTAAATAATATCTTTTAATCTCAGCAAGAAAATTTTTCCAAATAAAAAAAAAAAAAAAAGATTTTTAAGTTTGAAATCAGAATTAATTAACATTTGCTCATACAGAAAGCAAATAGATAATAAGACAAATATAACATTTAAAAAGAAAATTGTATATATATATAATATATATATATATATATATATATATATATATATATATATATATATATATATATATATATATATATATATATATATATATATATATATATATATATATATATATATATATATATATATATATATATATATATATATATATATATATATATATATATATATATATATATATATAGACCAAATGAGGGGGGGAAATAATATTGTAAGGGTAATTTTTGGGGTTTATAATTTGTAATTCAAGCCCATGTATGCTCTAACTGCATGACTTGAGAATTAGATAAATCCTCACCAAAAACCGCCAAAAAATTTATCACAAATCACGATATACCATAACCAATATTCCACGGTGATTCACATCGATGTTTACGAACTTCGACAGATGGAAGGTGACATCATGAGAATGAAATTCCACCGAATACATATTGGGCCGAAAGCCCCTCGTTTACGTGATATCGAAGTGAAAATTTGAGAATGAAACAAACACGTACATCACTGCTTATTACGTAGCAGATAACATAGGGATGCTATTACAACAAGTGTTCAAAATGTAAGCGCTGGGCCTGGATACATAACTAGCACCGGTGCAACATACTGGCCTGCAACTACCGGAGGTCCATAGTGTTGCGCTGTGCCTTCCTCGACTCTCTGCAGTAAATGTTGTATGTCGGTAATTTCCTCCCCCATACATTGGTACGAGTTGTGCCTGTGATGACGTCTCTATCATTTTCGTAACACTATAGCGCCCCTCCTGTGGAACATGCAGCTGTGGTCTACGGTGCTTGTGGCATTCCCCAAATTACCTTCTCGAAATCATGTACATAAACGAGCGGCTTACGACCCTACATAAAATCGGTGGAATTTCATTGTGATGACGCCATCTTCCATCAGTCGAAGTTTTTTAAAAATCGATCAGCAGCATTTGTTGATGAAGCGACCCCTTCCTCTTTTTCCTGTTAATTGTGTGTTACTCAAGGTTCTGATCTAACTCCAACTTTACTCTTACTTTTAATTAACGATCTTCTTGGCAGCAATTCTAAATTCATTCATTCTTATGCCGATTACTCAACTCTTCATTTTTCTAATCGTTTCAAATCAACTTCCCTTTTGAAAGGATATAAAAAAAATATGTATATTGAGAATCACCCTATATACATATATTTTTATGTCTCCTCCGGTGGGCAAAGGCCGAAAGTCTATTGAATTCCGCCGGAGTTGGAAAAACTCTATCCTGGTTGATGGAGGCCGACATGTCAAGATACACGGCGTTTGCAAGTATGCAAGTCAAAGGAAGTTGGGAAAACATAAAAAGGGAGTGTGTTCCAAACCTTACCAGAAGAGTATATGTAAAATTGCGCATTGCGGCAAGTTGGTAAATTGGTAAGTTTGGGGTCTGAGAGTTGGACAGAGAAAGAATGAGACTGTGTAGAAAGGCGTGTCGCACGATCTCTTCTCAATGGAGGAGGTATGCGACAAGAAAGTTCAGAAGAGTAGTGTCCGTTGTAATAGCGATCGATAGTATAGAGAGAAAGTGACGCAACAATTCGATGGTCAGAAAGAGATTGGAGAGAGTTGGTAAGAGCAGGAGAGTTGATGAGACGAAAAGCCCTACACTTCACCTTCTCGAGGAAAGCTGTATGAGTGGAACCACCCCGATGTGTGAAGCATACTCCATACAGGAACGAACAACACTCCTACAGAGAGCAAGCAACTGGGGTGGCGTGAAATAATTCTGAAGGCGCCCCAGAACACCCAACCTCTTAGAAGCTTGTTTAGAAGAGAAGTAATTTGATCTTTCCTAGAAATATCACGAGAAAAAGATGCGCCAAGAATATTAAGAACAGATGAAGGTTTGAGTTGTGTGTTTTCAAAGAAGATATAGTTGTGTGGAAGATTGTGTCGAGTGGAGAGATGGAGTAACTGGGTTTTTAAAGCATTGAAAACTATCATGTTTTCTCTGCCCCAATTTGAAGGTACGTGAAAGATCTGAGGTTAGTTGCTCCAAGGCTACCCTTCTCGAGTCTATTAACAGCTGCTGGTAGAGACGTCTTTCAAGCTGAAAGTAGTAATAAAGGGTAGAGTCATCAGCATAGGAGTGAATAGGAGATGAAGTAATAGAAAAGTAGAAAAAGTGTTAAGGATAGGACAGATCCCTGAGGAACACCACTATTAATAGATATTAATAGATATAAAGGATGAACGGTGGCCGTCTACAACAGCTGCCATGGAACGACCGGAAAGGAAATTAGTGAGAAGGTCACAGAGAAGGTCATACAGAAAGAGGGAAGTTTAAAATCAAAGCTTTGTGCCAGATTCTATCGAAAGCTTTCGATATGTCCAGTGCCACAGCAAAAGACTCACAGAAATGCCGAAGAGCGGAGGACCAAAAGTGAGTGAGAAGGAAAAGATCACCAGTAGAGCGTTTCTTAAGAAAGCTATACTGGCGATCAGATATAAGATTAGAGGAATTGAGATGTTTCCATGTCTACCTGTTAAAGATAGATTCGAAAACTTTAGAGAGAACGTAAGTCAAAGAAATGGGACGATAGTTGGACAGTTAAAGGAGTCCCTCTTCTTCGACACAGACTGAAAGAGCGCACGTTTCCACCAAGAAGGGAAGGTCGAAATAGAAAGATAAAGACGAAATAGTTTACCAAGGCAGGGTGCAATCTTGGAAGCACAAATTTTGAGAACCACAAGAGTGATACCATCGGGATCATACGCCATCTTAGGATTAAGTTCAGAGAGAGCAGAAATGACATCTTTAGAAGGAATTATAATATTAGGCGTAAATGAGTTGGAGGGGGTTGAAGGGGGAGGAATAGCTCCGGAATCGTCTAAAGTTGAATTAGAGGCAAAAGTTTGAGCAAAGAGTTCAGCTTTAGAAGAAGATAAAACAGCAGTTGTGCCGTCGGAAGATACTAAATGAGAGAAAGAGGAAGAAGCAAGTTAGAGTTGACGATTTTTGCAAAATGCCAGAAAGAGCGTGAGGAAGAGGAACCAGAAAGATTATTGCATTTTCTACGGAGAAAAGAATTCTTAGTGTTACGAAAGGTAGATTTTCCACGATTCCGGGGTGAAATATAAGTTACGTGAGCTTCTGGAGTTTGAAGACGATGGTAATCCATGCGGCGGATAGCCTGAGAACAAGCAGAGTTAAACCAAGGTTTGTTAAGTTTAGTAGAAGGGAGAGAATATGAAATGTATGCCTCCATGCCAAAGAGAATCACCTCGGTTATGCGTTAAGCATACTACGAGGGATCTCTCCCATGGTAGCAATAATCATTCCACGGGAAATCAAAGAAGTACGACCATAAGTCCGACCAGATTGCGGCACCAAAATGCCACAAACGTTGAAGAGAAAAAAGAGGATACAGAGATAAGAAGGTGATCGGAGGAACCCAGAGGAAGAAAGAATTTAACAGTATTAAGAAAAGGATTAGATGTTAGAAAAGGTCTAGAATGTTGGGTTCATCTCCAAGACGATCAGGGATACAAGTATGGAGCTGCACCAACTACTCAAGCTCGTTTTGGATAGGGAAATTGAATGCACGTGCACAGTACTACCAGTTTTTTGCAGATGAAACAAGTCAGCACATATGCGAGGTTGAAGAAACATCCAAGGAAAGCAGTTCTCAAAAGAGAAGGGGAGAACAGTATTCAGAGGGATCACAATCTGGTAAAGACTAAAGATAATATAACTACTTCTCAAATTCCATAAATGCCATTCATATCATTCACTAAACTATTGATAAGATATAAAGTAACCATGGAAACGTAACAACCTTGTCTCAGACTTTCTTTCCCTTTCCTTAATCCTAACTCATGTTTTACTGTTCCTATAACTAACTACTCCTTTACTTCATTACCCATCAGTACTTTTCCATGATTTCACTCTTTTAAATAGTAAAAATAAATTCGCATCACAATGACTTATGGACGTCTGATAAAATTGGCTACGCGGTAAATAACAAGTATAAGAACTAGGGATGGAGTGAAGTATCGGTATCGGTGAATTTGAGTCTTAGTATCGTATCGGTATCAATTTTGGTACATGAATGGATAAAGTATCGGTATCGATATCGGTAAGTGTCGGTATATTTTCAGGTATCGGGTATCGGTACCGGTAAATTTTTAGGTATCGGTGAATTTGGAAGTCTTGATATCGGTATCGGTAAAAATTTTGGTATCGCTCCATCCCTCCTAATAAGAACCATTATCAAAAGGCTCATACAGAAGCGATGAAAATTTTAACCTTAAGGGAAAGAAGACTTCTTTTAGAGTTAAGTTGGAAGAAAAGAATTTAAAATACCTTAAGTTGAGCATCGAAAATTAGGTCCTTTGAAATTGTTCCATCTTTATTTTGTGCCTTTTTTATGAATTTGTTCTGTGCATCTTTCAACTGAATTTTTCTTTTATCACACATGGTTTTTGCGCCTTGAGCGAGCTTTTCGCGATGTTCCTTTGTAATTCTGAAAGAACATTTTCAAATATATATATATATATATATATATATATATATATATATATATATATATATATATATATATATATATATATATATATATATATATATATATATATATATATATATATATATATATATATATATATATATATATATATAAATATTTAAATGAATAAATATGACCTTTTTCTCATTTTAAATTTTTTATTATCTTGAAAATAAATTATTATTTAACCACGCTAAACTTTCCAGACTTTAAAAAGTTCACAGTAGCTGAGTTAAGTCAGCTTTTCTATGGCTTAAGGATCGAGGTTCACCTCTCGCTCACGCATATGTACTGCAAAGTATACAAATAGAGGTTGTAACCTCAAATCAGGTTACCTGAAAGGACACAAAAAGATTGTCGTCTGCAGGAGATTTTCTGTAGTCAATTAATTAATTACAGTTTACGACAAGGTGTATTATTACCCTAATCTCAATACTCACATCGCTTAAAATTTAAAAACACAGCCAACACATACGACAGTTCAAGTTATTTCAACGTACAAATATCACATTCTCTCTAAAAATTGTTCCAAGAGCAGTGAAGACCCGTCCACTAAAGATTCGAAAATACGCCCACTGGTGGTCAAGAATACCAAATTTAACAAATAATCTGTGTAACTTATCAATTTCGTCAGGAATAGCATATAACTCAATTTCCCCTGGCTAATAACCCCACTCCTTGAATTGGGCTCTGCCCGTGAGTGACGGTGATAACTTAAAAAAAAAATCTAAAGGTTTGTTAAAAATAAAAATTCTTCATTTTCATTAAAATATTTATCTATCCCTCGTTTTTAACACTTTCATTCGATTGTCTTTCGAATATTCAGAAACTTTTCTTAAAATAATTTAACATTGAAATTTTTTTTTTAAATAAAACGTCAAATAAAATAACGAAACTCTATAAATTAAAATCGTTAAAATAACTCTTACTTAGGAATGGGTATGAAAAACGTAGTCCCGTCTTGTTGAGGGTTGAGGCCCATTCCTGACTCCTCAATTGCTTTTTTGATATTAGGACTTGCCTGTGGGAAAGCAGTTGCGTTAACAATCACCAATGTTGGAGATTTTCGAATTACCTGCGCTATTTCTGATAAGGGATATTTATCTCCTTCTAATTCTACAAGCAGAGTTTCCAAGCTTCCTGAGAGACATTAGTTTAAAAAAAAAAAAAAAAAAAAATTAATGAACCTTGAAATAAAAAGGATATTTACAAATCTTTTAAATCTTCTTTTTATAATTTTTAATCTCTAATCTCTGACAAAAAAAAAAGGAATAAAATCATCTTACAATAATCAATTACTGTAATTAACAAATAATAAAACACAATCTCTGTATTATAAATCCCTTTGTAGAAAACATGAAAGAGTTAGAAAGGGGTAGATGAATTGGTCAAGAGAAATGCCATTGGTATAAATGAGCCAGAAGACCTATAATTGATATATCTTTATACGACAAAGGCACTCTACAAAAAGAGAACGAGACTTCCAACAGAAGAAAAAAATAAGCATTTTGTAAAGAAAACATCTTATCAATTCTATATACTTTATTTAAACTACTTTCCACAAATTCCTCGTTAATATTAGTATGCTGCGAGCATTAAAACTTGCATACCATTTGCATACAGAATGCTACTGCCTTTGAGAATGACGTAGAACAGTACGAAGCGATAAGATTACACCCATTGGGCATATGGAGTGTTAAAGAAAATCTCATTGCACTCCAATGCTAGATGGTTTGTCCCATTTACGCGCACCTTCACATTCTTCAAGCACGAGACTCTATGGGTGACTAGTGGGATCTCCACTACATTACTACACATTACACTATCTTTTTACAGAGTCGTGAAAAATAGCGCAAATAAACATAGATGAGAAGCCAAGATGAGAGATTTTCAACAATAATACCTCAACCATCCCTTCCATTTCACCATTTAGGAGTTGACGGTCTTTTGTGGTGGAGTTAGTGCTGTCACGAAATTGACTGTCTGTTCTGGTTTAGGTGATGTTTGAGAGATAAAAGGAGATGTTCAAGAAAGCAGAATTTAGAATAAAGACCGCGAATGTTGCAGAAATCAATGAAAAATGAAAACTTCACTGATTTTCTGCAACATTCGCAGTCTTTATTCGAATTTCCATTTTATTGAACATCGTCTCTTCTCATCTAAATCCCGCTTCTTATTCTTAACCAAAACACAGATACCTGAGCATTGTGACAGTAAACCCTACACTGATTCTTCATCCTGTCACTATCAAACATTTCCAGTTAAGGCGGTTGTTGTACAACTACGTATTTGTTTTTGTGTATCTAATATGGAGTCTTTCTGAATTTTCTACTTTATGGTTAAGGATCCTGATTGTCTTGGAGATGTATCCAATATCTAGACCTTTTCTTAACTTTCAATTCTTCTTATTCTGTAAAACTCTTTTCTTATATGGATTCCACCGATCACCTTTATATCTCTATATGCTGTTCTATTTCTTCCGCATGTCCGATTAATTAGGTGATGCTAATTAATCGAACTTGCGGTCGAACTACTTTGATTTCAAATGTAATGAGTTAACTATTGGCTTCAGCAATAGGGATCCCCTGGAGTGTACAGAACGCATAGCAGAGGTGATTCTCTCTGGAATGGAAGGTGTACATTTCATATTCTTTCCTTACAACTAAAATTAGCAAACCTTGGTTTAACTCTGTTTGTTCACGTGTATCTGCCGCAGGGACGAATGCCTTTTGGAATTATCAATATGAACTTTAATTTCAACCCGGAATCGTACAAAATCTGCTCTCCGTGACACTAACAACTCTTTTCTTTGTAGGAAATGACAAGATCTTACTGGTTCCACTTTCTCACTCTTTCTGGCATTTTTGGAAAAAAAATGTCAATAATTTAGCTACTTTCTCTTTTTCTCTTTCTAGTATCTTTTGACAGCACAATCGCGTTTTACTTTCTTCTAAAGCTGAACTCTTTCCTCAAACCTTTGCCTCAAATTCAACCTTAGACAATTCGGGAGCCATTTCTTCTCTTGAAACTCATTTAAGCCTAACGGTGTAATTTCTTCTAGAGATGTTATTTCTTCACTCTTTGAACAGCACTAAGACGTATGGTTCTGGTGGTGTAATGGTATTCTTCCTATAGTTTTGAAAACTCGTGTTTCCTAGCTTGCATCCTGCCTTGGTAAACTATTTAGTCTGTCTTTTCCCTAGCTTTGACCTTCCCTTCCTGCAGGAAGCGCGAGCGCTTATTTAACCTGTGCCGAAAAAGGCAGACCTCTCTCAACCCTCTAACTCTCATCCTATTCGTTTGACTCCTGTTCTTTCTGAAGTTTCGAGCCTTTCCATAACAGTAATCTTTGGAAACATCTCAATTCTTGTAATTTTATTTCAGATGCCAAAATGACTTCTGTAAGGAATGCTTTATTTATGATCTTCCTCTTCTCACTGAGTCTTGGTCCTCTTCTTTTTGGTATTTCGATGATTATCTTTCTGTGTCGATAGACATATCGAAAGCCTTCAATATAGTCTGGCACAAAGTTTGATTTCTAAACTTCAACCTTTTGGCATATATCCTTCTCTCTGCTGAAGACGATTGCCATTCATTTTTTAAATCTATAAATAGTGGTGCTTCCTCAGGGATCTCTGCTACCCACAACTCATTTTCACTTTTTCATTAATGATCTCTATATTATTTCATAAATTATCCACTACTTCTATGAAGAAAACTTTCCACTTCATTTTGAAACAATTGGGGCTAGGAGGGATATCTTAGGGCAACCAACCTCTGTTCTTTCGGATTTCTAACTCATGTATTGGAAAATGGAAAACATACCATAGAACTAATAAAGAAAGGCATAGTCTGTAGGGAGGAAATATAAAAAGTTCCTGAAACGGTACATCACTAATTAATATATATATATATATATATATATATATATATATATATATATATATATATATATATATATATATATATATATATATATATATATATATATATATATATATATATATATATATATATATATATATATATATATATATATATATATATATATATGATAATATATATATATATATATATATATATATATATATATATATATATATATATATATATTAGGATGGAGCGATACCAAAATTTTTACCGATACCGATACTTAAAAATTCCCCGATACCGATACCCGACATCGATACCTAAAAATATGCCGATACTTACCGATACTATACCGATACCGATACTATATATATATATATATATATATATATATATATATATATATATATATATATATATATATATATATATATATATATATATATATATATATATATATATATATATATATATATCACAAAGTTACACCGCTTCATAGTAGCAACACTCTTATAAGGGCTGACATACTCTTTCTGAACATAAAAAAAAGACACGTTTTACAGGGTTTTTTGAAGGATTCCAGCAAGAGTTTTTAAGCATGCAAGAATGATCAAACATTGTAAGAGCAAAGAGCAGAATTCTCCATTGGCCCAAGGTACTCTAGCTTCTTATTTAAATAAATTAAAAAATCCAATTAAAACTCTGTCCATGTAAATGTTGTAAGATCTAATATCGTACTATGGGTTTGTTAACATAAGCTGAAACACAAATATTTTCCTCTGACAAACTAGGTAAAACAGAAGCTTCCTCACATCTCCCCTCAACCAGTGTCTTGAAAATGGATAATGCATGAAATATGATAGGAAATGATTGCATATTGGTAAGAGTTACGTTTCCATACGAAGAGGTAAAAAAAAAAAGCAAAGCCAACACCTCAGGAAGGTGCAAGTTACTGGTTATCCTGAAAGTGGCAGTGTCGGTATGCTGCCATAAACCTCATGTTATCTAATAAGAATACTGATAAGTGATTAATATATAAGGTTCAAAATAACAAACAACTAATGTGAAGAATCTAAACTGTAGGAATAAAATATCTAAATAATTTCTGTTAAAATACACAAGTTGAATCATGTTCAAAGGTAACATATTTTAGCTTCAATGGATACCATTGGGAGTTGATAATGCTACTGTACAGGATCGACGCCTCTATCAAGAATACTAATTTCTTACTGAGCTTTAATATAAGTGGATTTTTATAGCTATATGACATAAAATATTTAAAATATTAAAGCGTAAAAACTTACCAACAGATGATCTAAGAATTAAATTTGATAAATAGTCTTCTTGTAAATTCTCGATAATTCTTTTAAGATCATTTTTGAAGCTTTCAACATTGATAACTTCTCCAAGTTCTTCTTCGGTAATATGCGAACGAGCAACTCCCTTGTCTCCACCTTCAAAGGAGCGAGAAAATTAGGATATAATTTTAAATCTGAAGACTTGGAAATTTGTGTTCTAGTTTACCCTCTAATACTGTTAATTACACTCATTAATTGGATAAGATTTCAATCTCAAAACAATTTTAAACCCAAAGAATGGTTTTATTAACACCTGCTGACGCAATTTCGTATCAAATTCTGAACATAACTTTCATACACAACCAAGCGTATAATGATTTGATAATTTACCAAAACCTGCTCCAACAAAATTATTTGAACAAACCTATAAGATAACTTACAGCTTACGTTGAAGCTACTAAGTGGGAGTCAATTATAATTTAAAAATTCTCAATTTCAGAATAATATTAATTCAAATCCTACAGATAGTCTTAAAAATAGAGCAAAAACGTTTTATCATCAAAAACACATAAAAAATCACACTAAATTCTTACGCTAATTTCTGTAGTAGAAAAATTGTTATACATTACAGCCTTGTGAATTTCTACCATAAATAAAAAAGATAACAAAATATATTCGAAAGTACAGACACGCACTTAATTACATTAAGAGAAAATATTTCAATTATGAAAAGCATAAAAAAGAACAATTCCCATATTACTAATAATTTAGTAAGCTGATTTGTATATAAAAAAAATAAACTTAACATAAATTTGAATTTCAAAATTAAACATTTAACTTAGTTGCCTATGCAATTAATCTCATATATATATATATATATATATATATATATATATATATATATATATATATATATATATATATATATATATATATATATATATATATATATATATATATATATATATATATATATACTTATTTTGTTTTAACACCCCGTTCTAGCCTGTTTACTGTTTGTATTTGTACGTTCGTGTGCTTGCGAGTGTACGTAGGTGTGTGTGTGTGCACGTGATTGTGTGTGAGTGTGGGCGAGTGCATATATGCTCTTCGAATGACGAGAATGAAAGGGCGTGCGGGTGGGTGCAGGCGGGGGCTTTCTGTTGACTTTGCCAATGTCCGTGGCCTTCGATCTAATCTCGCGTCTGTTGAACACCATCTCACTACCTCTCGTCTTAACCTATTGCTTCTGTCTGAGACCCAGTTGGACAGGGATTCTTTCTCTAGCAATCTTAATGTCTCTAACTACAACTTTTTTCACAATTTCCGACTAAATGGTGGAGTCTGTGCCTATATTAACATTAACACTCCTGTGACACGTCTCGTAAATCTAGAATCTCCTAATTTCGACGTTTTATGGCTTAAAATCTGTCTTCCTACTACTACAATTATCTTGTGTTTCTGCTACTGCTCCCCTAATGGAACAGATTTTCCAGTTCTTTTCCAATATCTTACTACTTCTCACGAGACTGTTACTTCTTCTCATCCAAATGCTGAAGTCCTCTATTTAGGGGATTTCAACGTACATCACACTGAATGGTTGGGTTCCTCTCATACTGATACAGGTGGGAGGGAGGCCAAATCATTCAGCATTCTCAACGATCTGGAGCAGTTGATTAGGGAACCCACACACATTCCAGATCGTCCTAACCAATTCTTGAATACACTTGATTTATGCTTCACCACTACTCCTTCTAGTATATAAATACACCATTTTCCCTCCTATTGGTAACTCTGACCATAATCTTATAGCTCTTAGTTATAATGCTTTCTCTCCAACAGCTCCACCATGCCCTAAACGTACTTTCTGGCACTTTAATCGGGCTAATTGGGGGGCAATGCGCCGCTTCTTTGCTACCTATCATTGGAGTGAATCTTGCTTTATCTCTGGGGATACTTCTGTCTCTGCTGAAAAGGTAGGGGCAGTGATCCTTGACGGGATGGGCAGATTCATTCCATCTACAACTAAATCTTTTTCTCCTCAAAATCCATGGTTCGATGGCAACTGTTCTCTTGTCCTTCGGGAGAGAGACAATGCTTATCGTGAATGGAAAAACTCTCCTTCTCCTATCACTCTTGCTAATTTTCATTCCGCTGAATCGTTGCAGGGATGTTCTTCGACGGTCTAAGCGTGCTTTCATAAAAAGGAAGTGCGCTGACCTCCATGGCTCTCCTACTGATAAAAATTTCTGGCCTCTTGTCAAAAATATCTCTAATAACTTCTGTAAATCTTACTTTCCTCCTCTTATTCGCTCTGATGAATCTATTGCAAATACTCCCTCTGAAAAGGCTAATCTCTTCGGCCTCCTTTTCTCATCTAATTCCACCCTGCTCGATTCTGGCATCCCTCCTCCTACTCCTTCTCCTCTCAGGTGTCCCATGTCCCTGTAATTACTCATGATCAGGTGCATGGGATCCTGAAATCTATGAACGTCAGGAAGGCCAGTGGCCCGGATGGCATTCCCCCTCGTGTTCTGAGGGAGTGTGCTTCTGAGTTAGCGCCTGTCCTCGTTCAACTCTACTCTCTATGCCTTAATACTAATACTTTTCCTCATTGCTGGAAGCGTGCATTTGTTCAACCGATCCCGAAAAAGGGTAGCCGCTCTGATCCTTCTAACTATCGACCTATAGCTCTCACTTGTGTTCTGTCTAAAATTTTTGAAACTCTCCTTAACTCTCATTTCCTGGATCATTATTCTCTTCTCTCTGATCACCAGTATGGCTTTCGACGCTCGAGGTCAACTGGTGACATACTTTCCTATCTTACTGATTTATGGTCTTCTGCCCTTAGGGACTTCGGGGAGTCTTGTGTGGTGGCGCTTGACATATCCAAGGCTTTTGACCGGGTATGGCATGCGTCGCTGCTCTCCAAGCTCCCTTCCTTTGGGTTTCCTCCTTCCCTTTGCTTACTTTTGTCTAGTTTTCTCTCAGATCGTTCATTTCGGCACTTGTAGATGGAGCGACCTCTTCCTCTTTTCTGTCAACTGTGGTGTTCCTCAGGGCTCTGTTTTATCTCCAACCTTATTCTTACTTTTCATTAACGATCTTCTCAACTGCACTTCTAACTCTGTTCACTCTTATGCTGATGACTCAACTCTACATTCTTCTACTCATTTCAAATCTGCTCCCTCTTTTGCCTCTAGAGTTGCTTCTCGTCTTCAACTTTCCAATTCTATTCTTGCCGATCTGGATGGGATTTCCCGGTGGGGACATAGCAACCTTGTGAAATTCAACTCTTTAAAAACTAAACTTCTTCACATCTCCCTCTCAAAAACACCTCCTAACTTTCCTATCTTCTTCGATGGCTCTCCCGTCTCACCTGTAAATAACATTAACATTCTTGGTCTTAACATAAACAATAAACTGTCTTGGAAACCTCATATCACAATGGTTGCTAAAGCGGCCTCTAAAAAGCTGGGAATTCTGTTCAGGTTGCGAGAATTTTTTTCTTCTGAACAGTTACTCCAAATATATAAGGGTCTAATTCGCCCTTGTATGGAGTACTGTTCTCACATTTGGGGGGCTCCGGCTCCTCCTCTCTTCTGGATAGGGTTGAGTCTAAAGCTAAGAGATTAATAAACTGTCCCCTACTTTCTAACTCTCTTGACCCACTATCTCTGCGACGTGACGTTGGCGCACTATCCCTTTTCTATAGGTACTACAATGGAAGGTGCTCGAGGGAATTGGCCTCTCGCATTCCTCCACCGTTGCGTCGTCCTCGTTGCACAAGGGGTGCCCTGCTTTCGCACCAGTTTTGTGTGGATGTAGGAAACCTCAGGCTGGCCCGTTGTGGTGCCTCCTTCTTTCCAGCCACCTCTGTTCTGTGGAACTCTCTACCATCATCTATTTTTCCTCCTGTATTTAATCTTCCTCTCTTCAAGGCTTCCGTCTGTGCCCACCTGAGGGATGTGCGTTAAGTCTGTGTTTGGATGTTTTTTTTTTATTTTGTGTGTGCCCCCTCCTTGAAAAGGGCTATGCCCGTGAGTAACGGTGTTCTGTAAAAAAAAAAAAAAAAAAAATATATATATATATATATATATATATATATATATATATATATATATATATATATATATATATATATATATATATATATATATATATATATATATATATATATATATATATATATATATATATATATGTTGATTATATGATTTCACATAATGGAAATGGTGAAGAAAAATATAAAATCCTACTAGCATTGTCTCTAAATTTTGGTACGAAAGGACTGTTTCTAAATTAAAATTTAAAAACTATAAAGAAAAACCAATCTTGTCTAAAAGAAATTTTTTTAAAGTCTTTGAACAAAACTTGTAATACAAAGAAAATTAAGCCCTATAGTTGATACAGTTTGGGAAATTGGCTAAGGGGTTCATATAAAATTAATTAAGGTAAATTATCAAAGGTGTACATTTCTTTTATACAAAAATTCAATGTGATTTTTTCAGTAAAAAGATCTGAACAATAAACCTTTGAAATTCTTGATTACTGATCTCGATATTTTTGGAAAAATTATTTTCACAAATTCCGAAATTCATTAAAATAAAATCTCACCTTTAGATTTTCCTTTTGCATAGCCTTCTTTTCTGGATTGTATAAATTTTTTCATGCCCTAAAAATAAACATGCTTTCTCAAGACCCTGAAAATAACTGTAATTTATAAAACGCAATCTTGCGTAGCTCAATGTATTATTAATATTTTTATTAGAGATGAAGTAGGAACCATTACAGTCATTCATTTGAATTTTAAAATTTGAAATGAGTCTTGTCCCTCTACGGAGGATTAGAAATCGTTGCATAAAAGACATTGTTTTATATACCTGGAAAGTTCATAAAATAATCAGTTTCTAACTTACTGACGTACATCTTATATAACACTAAAGAAAATATAAAAGCTATTAACTACAAACCACTTGTGACAGTGTGATTCAATTTTAGCATTCATTATCAACATGCAATATCATTTTTTTTCTCTATTAAAATACGGGTGGTTTATCGTTATGTCTGAAATTTACAAATTTATGTTCCTGTGTTACCAAAGATAAAAGAACGACTTATTTTAATAAAGTCTCACTCTAACAGAAGTATAAAACGTATCGGAAGAGAAAATAGGAAAATCAAACAAAATAGGTATTTGGAAACAGAAAGAAAACAAACTAATATTAAAAACAAAACTCATTTTTGTTTGCAATCTCCTGATCTTATCTGAGATCCGGAAGCCAGTAGAAACGATATGTTGGATGGTGCCAATATTTTGGAACAGAAAAGGACACATTTGAGTTGGTTTAGCCTCTGTCTCTTAATCTGCCCCCCCCCAAAAAAAAAAAAATATATATCAGAAAAAGAGAAATTAAAAAAAGGAAAACTAGTTCCATAAAACTAACGCAATACAGGAAAAGGGGGGGAAAAAAAAACTTTTTTTTTCTTTTCTATTCAGAAGTTACCATAACTCATTTGGAATATCTTATTCAAAGATAGGTTCTTCATAATGTTATCCATCTGCAACAGAATAAGCTAACCTTTCGTGGAATGACAGAGTAAGAATAAGAAGTGCGTAAAGATAATGACTGGGATGTAAATGTTTTTATTAAGAGTTGTAACCAAAAAAAAAAAGTTAGCTGATAGAAAAGTAAATATTGTTCATCGTATTGCCAACTGCCGTGGCATATTGGTAGAGTGATTAACTCGTGTGTGTTTTGAAGACGAAGTTTCGAACCCTCAATGCAGATTATAAGAAGAAACTTATCTTCTGCTTGAATAGGATAATGCCCGGGAGGTGGGAATTTATTTTTGGATATTTATTTTTCTTTTACGACCAAGTCTCTCTAAAATAGCAATTCAAATAGAAATACTGAGTAATATTTAAATATGTAACAATATAAACCCAAATATTTTTAAATGTATATGCAAAAAAATTAAAGAATTATAAATGGATATTGTAAGGTGAAAGAAAGCCAGTTGTTATAACTGATGGGAATAATCTCCGGCATCCGCGATAGGCCTGGCCCAGCCAGCGGTATCCGCCGTGGGCCCTAGAAACCCAAGGATCTTCCTCGAAAGATCCTACTGACAGGACGAAAGTCCTACCTGGGGTAAGGTGAAAAAAAAAAAATGGATATCAAAACGAAAAAAGTATCAAGCAATAGAGGACAAACCAAGTATGGAGAAGAGAAATATACATAAACTTATAAGAGTTTCGTTAATTTTTTTAATTTTTTAAAAAGTTATTTCTGAAATCAAGAAAAGTTATTAAGCAGTGTGAAGTCTTGCTCTATTATATTTGTTAAAATTCTCTATTACTGGAGTGAACTAAAGATTAATGCTAAATTTTATGTAAAGGTGAAGATACAATGCAATACGAACATGAAATTTTAAAAAAAATAAGGTATGCATTTTTTCAATGTATCTGAGTTCGATCCTTGAGTGTTCATGTGCACTCATGAAAATTAGTTTAAAAAAAAAAGGAAAATTATATTGTAAAGATTTTTATGCAACGTACGTCTCATGAAATGAAGTCAGAACTCTAAAAAAAACAGTTAAAGATGTATCAATATGATTAGCAGAATTTAAAACTAAAAATATGCCTTTGAATGGTAAAAGAACCCTACAAATCGAAAGAATGTTAAATTCACAACAAATCAACTAAATAAATAAAAAAAAAAAAAAACAAAAAAAATCACAGGCAAATATCATGCGGAACAGGCGCTTCAGATGTTACAGTACTTTCTGATTAAGTCTTTTCAGAGTAAGAATACCTATATTGTTCATGTTTGTGAAAGGAATGAACCAGTCACTTCTGCTTGAAGGTTAAATTAGCGCAGCAAGAGAAAATAATCTCTGACTGACGAAGAAAGAAATAAGTAGAAAAACAATTTCAAAAAATTTAACATTCAACCGAGACAGAATAATGGAAATATAAATAACTTATTTTATTGACATTTTGAAATAAAGAAAAATGGGAAGTCAATATCGTTGGCTGACTGTACTCCCATGAAGGATATTAACAAATATTTAAAGCAATCAAGACAAAAGGAAAACAATGATAAAATTTTCTTGAAAATTGAGAAAAGGAGAAAAATTTTACTACTCTACGTGTGATTTCACAAATAGGAGTCGAAATTAAAATTTTTGCAAATTGCTCGCAGGTGTCCGGCAATAGAAAAATGATGAATGAATGAATTTTTTGTGCATCGACCAACGAGGGCAATGACAACGATAAAAAATGAGTAAAATTTAGGGGTTTATAATCAATATATAATGACATTGTAAAATTATAAATTGACATTGTAAAATTATAGATTATAATGAATCAATCACGTGACATTGTTAGAAGTTAGAATGCAGATCTAACGAATATCATTAGTTTCACTGTGAAAGATTAGCAAGAAACTGAAACGTTCATTTTGAAGAGAACTTGAATCTATTATGATTTGTTAGTACAAACTGAGAAGGAAAAATTTGCATTCTGAACAATAGTGTGAGAAATTTGAATAATAGTTAACAGTCATCTTGAATGTGGAATTTAGAAGGACTAGAGACGATTAAAAAAAATATATTACTACTTAGTGACCATCAAAATATGTACAGTTTGATGATTGTGATCTCATTGGTCCAAAGTGTCGTAATTACTTCTTCACTGAAAAAATAAAATATGAAGAACAAAGACGAATGACAAATACCGACTAGGAAATTAGTACTTAATGTGAATTTAACTTGATCATTATGTGTCAAGTTTCCTTCAGTAGAAACAACTAAATTTGTATCATCCTAATAATAAACTTGCACATTGTCAAAAAGAAATTACGCAAAGAATATGACAACAAAGAATTAAAATTGGTTTCCAGTGTTCAATAAACCATTTTAATCATACTAAAAATTGAATAAAATAATCATAAACTTCTTGCTTCTGCACATGATTTATAAACCTTAATAGAATAACATTTTTTAAGCTTTTTTTGTACACTTCTGAGAAAAAAAGAAAAAAAAATTCCTGAATAAAATTCATCCGAGTTTAAATTATTCATATAATGGCAAAATTTCCACTAAGTTTTTGGGATCAAACTATATCCATACTCGTATATATAAACAAAAATATTTCTTAAAATATATGTCAATAAGTTTCTCTAGATTTCTATATAAATTCTCACGTGTTCTTGTGAATTTCTATATTTATTTACATATGTTCAAGCTAAGTAAAAGTTTCACTGGCATCAAATACTTCGTTGTGAATCTTAACAATCTTTATAAGAAATTCAAATTCTTTAGTAAAAATCACTCTCTAAATTCTTATTTTCAAAACCCTCATATTTTTCAATTCAATTCAAGTAAAAAAACGTAATTCAATTTTATAATTCAAATTCTTTTCGCAATTTTAACATTTTTATCAAAAATAAAATCTTATAACTTTATAACGTCTATTGTTAGATAGTTTGAATATGCTTTATTTATTTATTCTTTTTTTAAGTAAGCCTTAAATTTTAATCCAAATTTCACAATCTTTATAAATTTTGCCAATTGTTCTAACAGGATTCGTCTCAAGTGAAAGAGGCTCTTCTCATTTCCTTATTCTGTACAAAAAAAAAAAAAAAAAAAAAATTATAAGGCAATTAAAATACATTCATTATAAAATATTTATTTACTCAATAAATTCAAGTACTGGTCCTAAGATATTGTACAAATGATGATGATAATAATAATAATAAATAATAGTAATAGTAATAATAATAATTATTGTTTTTCTCCCACTTAAGAAATATTATAAAGTAGAGCCACCCAATGTGCCTGATGATAACTGACAACTGTCAACTATCTATTTAAAAAAAAAAAATAACAATAATAATAATTAATATGTACCAGATGAAGCAATAAATATTTGGTTTATGGTTTCCATAGTTTAAGGAGTCCATCTTCTCCAAATGTTCCCAAAAGATTCTGATGGGGATGATGACACATACCAATAACACTCTGTTCATGTACATTGAGAGTCCTTTCAAGACGTCCTGTGGCTGTTGAGAAACAATACAACACGTGATCCTCTCCGATGCAGTAGATCCATTCTCCTCTTGGCGAAACACAGCAAGTTACGAAGTCACCACCTTCTCTTTTACCACTGGCCAGTGATCGAACAGTCTGTCCTTGCATATTCATAATACTTACAGTATTCGACCTGTTACAAACTATAATGTGGTCAGGGTTTTTAGGTAATATATGAACCGAATAAACTGGAAGATCCCCTGCAGCTGCACCAGCAAGAGATTTGAAGGTCGAAATACATTCAGATGTTTTTACAGACCACACTTTGACAGTTCCATCAGAAGAAGCACTGATGACATTATGTCCATCTTGGGTGAAAGTAGCAAAATTAACGAAAGAAGTGTGTCCTCTGAATTCTTTTAATGTTTTGCCAGATTTTAAACCATGAATTCTTATTGTGTTGTCAAATGAGGTAGACAAAACTTGACTGTTGTCTTTATTGAATGTCAAGGAAGTTATAGCTTCAGAATGTGCTTTTTCAATTTTTCTCAAACACTGACCAGTGCTTACCCTCCATACTTTCAATTGACCAGATTGTGAACCAGAAGCAAGCATTTCAGAATCTCTACTGAAACACAAGTTTAAAACAGCAGAATCCATCATCATAAAAGAATCCTTTTCTTGGTACTTTAAATCTTTTCTTATTTTACCAGTAGTAAAATTCCATACTTCAATTATACCATCGAAGGAACCAGTAACCAAATATTGTCCATCAGGGCTGAATTGTGCACTTTCTACATGGGCTTTCTGTGGGAAACGAATGTACCTGGCCACTTGGGTAGGTACTTTCTCATCTTCTTGTTCTCTCATTGCTGCCTTACCTCTGAATAAATCGATCTGTGTACCAGGTGGTAGTAGTCCCTGATGCTGTTGCCACTTCAAGGCCTGACCTAAGAGGGCAAGCAAACGGGATGGAGGTACAACAGACACTTCACCTGCGAGAGCTGATGCAATAGCGGCCCTTCGTCTTTCTTTGGTTATTCCCTCAGGATAAGCTTCTCTGGGATCAAAATATGAGCGAGCAATCAAGTTCTCCAAATGAACGTATCTTTCTGGTTGAATTTGTTTTAACATTATTAATGGATCTGTGTTTCGGAGAACTGATTTTGCAGCTCCTAATTCTCTCAATTCAATGAGTTCCAACACTACTTGCTCATACAAATCAATAAGTTTTTTATCTGGAAGTTTCAACGTCTGAATTGCTTTAAGGACGGTATCCCAATGCCCTTGATTAATATCAGCCATAAAACTTTCAACAGAATCTACAGTATTTAAAGTAATTTGAGTTTCCTCTTGGAGTGTTCTTAAAGTTCGATGAAGACCACTTTCTTTCAAATACTGTTGTATTAGACGAATCACATCAGCTGATTCAATTTCTATAGACATTTTGAAAAATGTGTTTTTTTGTTAACAATAAAATAAAATTAAAAACAAAATAATTTTATGCCCTTTATAACAGCTATTAAATTAATTCAAATATAAAATCCTGAAAATCTGAAAAATATAAAAAACATTAGTAACATGTGATGGAATTTTTAAAATATAAATATATAGAAAAATAATCCACAGTCAAAAAGGAGAAAAAATGGGTATGTCAATAAGGATTTCATGAATTTAAGTAAGGCTGGAAGACCTTTCTGTACAACCCCCAAAATGGAATACCAAACGTGAGTAGTTGGGAACTACATTAAAAATGAATGAGAAACTCCTCAGCTTCATTTTGAATTATCAATTGTATAAGAAATGAGGCATGGTATGTGTCTTGAGAATTTCAATCCCAGAATATAAAAAGTGAGAAAATTTAAAAAAGAAAAAAATCATAGCACAAAAAATAAATGTTGTAATACACCACTGTGACAACTCTAAGAAGGAAGCTGCTTTGGAAGAATATTGAATGGTGTAAACTTCTAGTAACTGAAAACACATTTACTGTAAGTCTATATCCATGATTCAAATACAAAACAAGTTATGTGAAGAAGCAATGTGGTCAATAAACCAAAATCATTCTTCAACTTCATTGTCCATTTCAAACCAAAATAAAAAGAATGAGAAGAGAAAATCAATTAGTATTCGACCTTGGGTCATGAATAAAATATTTGCTCAAAACCTATTTCACTTTGAAATAAGTCATATTAAGTTTAAACAATTTCCAGCAGTGGAATCACCGTTGGCATCATTTTTTGAAGTCCCTTTTTGGAACATGCATTAAGTGCTTTATTTCTTAATTGTCCTAAAACCTCATCCCTTTGTAATTTGTAATGTTCTAACTAATCTGAAAGAGTTTGGGAAAGAGCCAATCACACAAAGTCATACCCACGGAACAAGAAAATTCTTGATGAGGTGGGATGTATAGGCCAGAGTAGTATCAAGAAAAATGCCACTTACTCTCCAAGGCTAAAGGATACATGGCAATCACAAAGCAAAGTGAATGACTTTAATGTTTCAATGAATGATTTCAATGATTCAGCACTAATGATCCACACTGATCAAAGAATCCCACTTTATGTCAGTGAAATTAGCATTAACCATTATGAGTGAACTATGCCTTTTTATCTATTGTGGCAAGCTGCCACAATTTAATTCACAACTTCTACATCTGATTTCTGAGTATATGAAGGTCTATAAAATGAACCTATTCTGTGTGATTTATTGTGCACAAAGATTTCCATCAATACAGACTCAACATTGTGATAAGATTTAATGTCAATCATTAACCAAGAAAAGTGTTAAAACCCATTATTCCTTCCTTTATTCTCGTATAGGCAAAATGACTCTATTTATTTCATATTCTTCAGGTGTCCCATAAAATGGCTCAATAATCCATGCTTCAGTAATACAAATAATTTCTAGATCTCTTCTATGATACAGATTAGTAATCAGCTCATCAATTTGTTTTTAAGCCTCTGAGCATTTGTGTTAAAGAGCATTTGATATTCAATGTTGTTTTTTTTTTTTTTTGTATAATTATTATTTTTAAAGCCACCATCATTACCACCAGTGTTACTAATTAGCTCAATAACAACCATACTTATCTCTAGACTCTCATCAGAACCATCACCATCATTAGTCACAATCTCTCCAAGCAGTAATACCTAGATTAAGACCTTCACTCCTATCTTTACTTGGTTTTCAGACAGATAAATCCCCAGACTGTCACTAAGAAACTAGTGTCCTTTCCACTGAGGTGAATTTCACCTTTTAAAAATAGATCTTTCTCCAAAAATTTACTCTAAGAGATCAACAAATCTAATACTTTATTTAAAAGAAATTCCTAATTGTTTCATGAACACTTCCCCACTCCTCTCCTGAACCCAACTTAATATATCTGAAAAAAATGCATCTACATTCTACTACCACTTGCTTTCATTCTCCGAATCAATGTCTAATAATCTGCCATTAGATCCTTTGGGCTTCTATGACCTATATTGTTTGAAACAAAACGAATTAGAAATTAACCATTTTACTATTCAATCAGTATCAGCCTTTTTTTTTTTTTTTTTTACAATTAACAATTAATCAGCAAAATAATTGTTCCTACATATTATTTATGATGATATAATGTAGAGAGGAAGAGATACTCTCCTATCTTCCTAAGACATGTCTTAATTCTATTTTAAAACTGTTTTCAAAAATTATAGATTTATTTCATCTTGTTTATTTGAAGATACTCAATAGAAATTTAATCAATTCTTTTATCTTTGACCTAAATTCAGAAAGGTTTTTGTTCAGTACTGAAAGTCGAGAATTCAAATAATAATGGAAAACCATCAAAATTTCTCCATTTACAGGGGATAATATTTTTTGCAGGCTCATTGAAGTTTCCTCATATAATGAAAGAAATTTCCCTTTCAATGAAAGAAACAGGGGTACTCATTTATTTCAAAGCAAGTTGCCTCAAATTAAGAAAAATATCTTTTGAATTACTCCACCACAAACTTGAGTCATCTCCTTTTGGTAACAGGGGCAGATTTATTTACTCTTTTCATTCCTTTTAGCAGTGATAACTTTTGCATGTTCTTTTCTTCTTTTGTTTTTTTCCTTAAGATACCTAAAGCATTAAATAAACTTTAAAGACTAAGGGACACTCCTTCATCCTGGTTATCTCATGAACTAGAAGAATCTTTTTATAAATTGTCAGTTTTTTAAATCGGCTCTTTCCAATACAGCCAGTATTCATTGTTGCTTTTTCCTAACATTTTCCACTGTTATTAAATTTCATTATACATATATATATATATATATATATATATATATATATATATATATATATATATATATTATATATATATATATATATATATATATATATATAATATATATATACTTTAAAACAGTAAAAACTTGCCAAAATTTCAAAAATTTCAATTATTGGAGTTGAGAAAAATTGGGATTACATAACTGCATTTATAATTTTTTTGGGGAAATATGAACCTTTCTGAATATTTTTATATAAAAGAGTAAATGGAAATATGCAAATTACTTATTTTAAAAATTGAAGGTGACGAAAAAATGAAAATGGGTAAAACTAACCACTTTCAAGGGGGAAAACTAACCACTGCACAATATTTAAAAATGGCTATTCAATAGTGAGTCTCATTAATATAAATTCATGAAACTAGCATTTTAGATTATCTAGGACATAATTTAAAGGAAAAAAAAAAAAAAGTGTTTGGACTAATATTTGATAAAAATAAAAAATCAAAGATATGTACGAGAGAAAAATTTATGAAAATTTTTCAGCATATTTCCATTGTCATAGTTTTACCAAGTTTCAGAAAAATATTACTTTTTTCTAAACTTTAAAGTAAATTTACATTATATTTTTTTAACTCCTGTTAGTGGATTTTTTCAAAGTGAATATCGTGTTTTTTTGGGAGACTTTTGAAAAAACAATTGAAATCTACCCAAAATGGGGGAAATTTTTTTGAGTTATTGTTTATTAAATTTTTTTCATATAAAACAATGAAATATAAAGAATATTCTACCAAAAAAATCAAAAAAATTGAGAATATGAATAGTTTTTCCTTAAAATTTTTTTTTTAGCAAAATTTACTTTTCTGGGTGGTTAGTTTTCCCTATTTATATATATAATATATATATATATATATATATATATATATATATATATATATTATATATATATATATATATATATATATATATATATATATATATATATATATATATTATGGATGGGCCAAATAATTATTGGTTATGCAGCCTTTTCCTCAGTATCCAGATATCTTTCAATATGTATAGCATGACACCAAAAGATTCTCTTGTCAAATTTAAAAGGGGGCTAGATAGATTTATGGATGGTTTAGGTATTATATAATATAACTTGACTAAGCCAAATTGGTGGGTATATATATGAATTTTTAGATCAACAGATCAACCTATGACTAAGCCTAATGGCAGTTTTTTTGTAGTGGGTGATGGTTCATTGAATGCTGCATGTGTAGTTGGGCTTGGTTTTGCTTTTATCTTTGCATGAATGAACTGATAACTAGGGAAGGGATAGACCTAGTCTTTTGTGCATGTACTAGTATTTTTATTGTTATTATTATTATTTGTTTGGACTGGGACAGTCTCGATAGGCCCTTGTGGCTTCTAACTGTCTCTATTTTCCTATGATTTACTGAGATGCTGAAGGGAGAACCAAGACTTAGAGAGAAGGGAAAGAAAATCACCAGTAGAACTCCTTACTGGCGATCAAAGATAAGATTATTAGATTTGAATATTTTCCAACTCTTAACAAGAAACTTTAGAAAGAATGGAGGTCGAAGAAATGGTATGTGAGATGAAGGGTTGAAGAGGTCACCCTTTTGCTGCACATGCAGAATGATAGCACATTTCCAGCAAGAAAGGAAGGTTTAAGTAGAAATACAGAGACAAAATTTTTCCAAAGCAAGGTGCAAGTTAAAAAGCACAAATTTTGAGAACCACAGGAGGTGTACCATCAGTACTGTATGCCTTCTTAGTGTAAAGCTAAGAGAGCAGAAATGAACTTCTTTAGAAGAAATTACAATTTTAGACAAATGAGTTGGTGAGTGAAAGGGGGGGGGGGGAAGGTATAGCTCCAAAGTCATCTAAAGTTGAATTAGTGGCAAAAGTCTGAGCAAAAAATTGTTCTTGAAGAAGGTAAAATGGCAATTGTGCTAAAAGAAAATACTAGTGGAGGGAAAAAAGAAGAGGTAAAGTTTGAGTTGACATTTTTTTGCAAACTGCCTGAAAGAGAGGAAGAGGTGCCAAAAAAATTATTGCATTTTGTATTGAGAAATGAGTTTTTGGAGTTACAAAGAACAAGAACAGATTTTGCCTGATTCCAGGATGAAATTTAAATTGCACAATTTTCTGAGGTTTGAAAACAAAGGAAATTCCTGAAGGCAGTATCTCTCCAGCAAACAGCACAAGAATAAGAAGAGTTGAACCAAGGTTTGTAAGGTTTAGTAGAAGGGAAAGATTATAGAATGCAGTCTCCATGCCACAGTGAATTACCAAAGTAATGTGCTCTGCACAAGCATAGGGACTCCTTCCATGGAAGCAATAATCATTCACAGAAAATCATAGAAATACAACAAAGTCTAACCAGCTTATGTCCCAAATGTTTCCTCGAAATATGCAGGAGTTTCTTTCAGAAAACTTGAAAAGATAGAAGAGGATACAGAGATGAAGTGATTGGAAGAACTGGAGAAGGATTAGGTTTGACATTATAAGAAGGATTAGAAGTTTAAAAAAAACATCTAAAATGTTGGGTATATCTCAAAGATGATCAGAGATAGTAGTAGAGAGCTGCATCCACTACTCAAGGCCATTTTGATGGAGAAGTGAAAGGCACATTCATCAACTGTATCATGAAAACTAAAAGAAAAGTCATTGGTGGTAGTGAACACTGAAATCATGTATATAATATAATTTCTAAGAAAAGAGAATATTCTCTGTTTTGGAGTTTAGATAGTTAAAGAATTTAGGATAGTCAGTGAATTAGGATATAAATACACAGAACAAATGAATTTAGACATAGAATGGCAAGAGAGCTTTAGCCACAAGGTGAAAAATTCAGAAGACTCCAGATTAGAGACATGAGAGTAAACAAAGTTGTAGTGCACATATGCATAAAATTTGGCTGAAAATTGAAGATAGTCACACTAAGAGGAAACAAAATGGTTTGCAATCAGAACACTCAAGAACTGAGTTTCTCAAGAATAAAAGGTTATGTCTATGAGGTGGTGTTTAATAAAAAGGAAATTATATTGAACACCGTGAATGTTGCAGAAATTAATAAAGAAAATAAACCATGCCCTAGGGCAAGTCGGATGCAAAGACTTGGTGGTACCAAACCTATATCACCTATCTACAGTTTTGTTTAGTAGTGCGACAACAAAATAACTAGGTATCACATATAGCAGACAACCTACATTTTATGATCAGTGAATATTTTTAATCTTGTTTCAACCTTCATGAGTTCAGTAAAAAAATTGGTATTGGTAAATTTAGAGGTGTCAGGTGGTTTAAAATTATCAGTATCAGTTAAAATTTTATCCTATTATATATTAATATATATATATATATATATATATATATATATATATATATATATATATATATAGTGAAGTTACGTTTCTTTTATATCTTTCCCTAGAAAGTATTAATATAAAGTAAATATTTGTTTGGTTATTTTGAAAGAAGCGATAGAAATTATATTGAGAAGTCATAAAAAGAAATCTGGAAAATATTGTTATTATTTCTGAAAACAGATACCAACTTTTGGACCTTATACACCCCAACCCTGGGTAAGTTGTGATTATACTGTTGTTAATGAACAAAAAAAAAGAGTAAGAAGTTTTATAATCATTATTGTATAAGTTTAAAATAATATTAAGAAGTTTGCCAATTTAAGAGTTAATAGTAATAATAGAGTAAATTTAAAGTTTAAAAATAAAGTAATTGATAAAATTCCTTAATCTAAATCTCATAAAATTTAATTTAAAGTTATCATTAAAGTATAATGTTTAAATTAAATATAATAGTTTAATTTAAAGTTTTGAAATAAATTAATTGATGAGATTCATTTAAGTATAATAATCTAAATTTACTACAGTTTAATCATACAAAAGGGGGGGATTTATGTTTAATTTTCCATTTTTTATTCTTTTATTAAAAGGGTTTCAGTTGACCAGTCCAAGGAATCAACATCGAAGTTCCTGTAATTTTTCTCAAGACTTCACCACCATATTTGATTTTGAGAATACCAGATATTGTGCATTACCCAGTAGGGAAGAGAGGTATCGATTGATCCCCTTTGTGGAAGAGTCAAGTGTTCCTATTGAGGATAAGATGTCCAACCCAAAGGTAAAACAACTGGTCTTTATCTTTAATTTATAATTTATTATTATTATTATTATTTGTCTTAACATTGATTTTGATTACTTATTTATTGGCTAGGTTTTTGTATTATTTTGTACAGTTATATATATTAAAAGCGTTTTTATAATTTTCTAAGAATTAAAAGTTATTTTATATTTTATTTTTGTGTTAGGTATTTTATCATTTAAACAATTTATCATTTTTAGAGGGAGCTTCCTTAGTTAGGTAGGCTTGTAAATATAATTAAGAATAGAGTATTTATTATTGTAATGTGTTATATTTAATATATTAATACATAAGAAAAAGGGTTTATTTGTTTTCCCCCTTTTTGAAGAATTAATAATTGTCTGGTCTAAATACCTAAATCATCAGTCTTGAGTGAGTATTTTATTTAAAAAGTTATTATTATATTTTGAAGAATTTATCATCAATTAAGTCTATTTATTTTTACTCAGCAGCTGAATTTGCCCTTTTGGGGAATCTAAAAAGTGGACGGGGATAAAAATCTACAGGAAATTTTGTTGTTCGTACCCACGTTCTCAGAACGAAAACTCCTGAGGAAAAGTGGGGAAATCTCGTCAAATATTTATCGTTGGTAAGAGTCAATCACTTTCTCCATTTTTCTGTAATGAGCCCCCATTACATAAATTGGTAGCAGAGCGTAGTTATTCCCTTTGAGGTGCCTACCTCTGCTGCTGAGTGTTCTGTCACTCTGATTCACATTTTGGGATAAGTCCCTTCTTGTATTCTAATACTCACTCATTCCATTCTTTGAAAAAAAAAAAAAAAAATATGACTGATGACATGAATTCCCAGCTGGATAATGTTAAAATTCCTGCTTCAGAGGCAAATCCTTCAGAGAACCCTCCTGTTGGAAATAATAATAATCCACCAAATTTGGGTGATCTAAATAATCATTCGGGAGAAAATAATAATAGTTTTGCAGGTGGTCGAACTTTAGATGCTTTGCTTCAGCAAAATGCTGAATTAGTACAATCTGTGACAGCATTAATCCAGGCACTGGCGATTGAGAAGAAACCAAAAGGTAATACCACCAGGGAAATTTCGAATGAGTTCCGGAGAAACGTTGGTACAATTTTTAACCCGGTTTGAAGATTATTGTGCAGTTACCTATCCTGGTTCGGTTGAAGGAAGAGTACCCTTATTGGGCCAACATTTAGAAGGAGTTGCATCGGAGGTTTATAAGATCATAGCTCAAACTTCTGTAGAATATGGAGAAGTAAGGGAACGAATGTTGCAGTGGTACAGAGAAGAGCTTGAAAAAGAATTGAGAGTGGACTCCGAAAATTTTACAGAAGCAAGCTTGAAGGAAGGCGAGACAATTCCACTCTTCGCATTAAGATTAATAGGTCTGGCTCAGAAAGCATTTCCTGGAAATGAAGTTACCAAGATGCCCATAGTACGCCAGAGGTTTTTAAAGAGTTTGCCCGAAGAGGTAAATACCAAGGTTAACAATACATTAATGGCTATTGAAACATCATTGGGTTTACAAATACCCTGGGAAAGATTAGTGGCTATTGTAGATAGTAGTTACACGGTTGAAAGGGGAGTTTTTGATAAAAAGTTAATTGATTTGACTCAGCCGGCTTCAGTATCACCTAAGTTCCAGGAAATGACTTCAAGAATGTGTTGTTGTTCACACCAACCGGAAGTGGCCATTGGGTGTCCAGCAAAGATCAATGTGATAACCCAATCAGTACACCCAATAGGGAGGAGACTCCTCGAAACCAGGATAACTCGTATAATGGCAGAGGAAGATCTAGAGATTCAGCAACATGGTATCGTGGACAGTCAAACCGGCGATTTCAAGATAATACAAGACAGTCCTGTTTCCATTGTAAGAAACCAGGACACACCATGAGTCAGTGCCGAGCTCGACCATTGTGCAGATATTGCGGAAAGAGAGGACACCAGTATGATGATTGTTATATAGCTCCAAAATAGATGTTTACATTGCAAAGAAGTAGGCCATCTGGTGGGGAGTTGTCCCGTCAAGAATAATGACAAATTACAGTGCCCATTGTGTGAGGGGGATCATTTAGGAAAAGATTGCCCAACTAACCAGGGAAACTAATAAGCTCCGGCAGGGAAGACCTCTTGCTGGAGAATCAACAGATACACAACCAGGAAGATGAAAGAGTAGAGGAACCTTCTGGAGAGTCTCAGGAGATTCCTCAGATTCAAATCACTGAAGACCATTTTAATAGTTGTCAACAAGACATATATCAAAGTGTAGAAGAAAATGAAATTGAAATGGACATTGAAAGGGAATGGCAAGTTGAAGATTCTAGGGAAACCAAAAATTTTGGTCTAAATGAAGTGACAGGAGAAAGACAGCAAGATAACGAAGAACCAGAAGAAATTATCACCTATAGAGAGATAAGAACCCCTGATGAAACATTATTGTTAGGAGTTTCTATTCCGGATCAGCCCCAGTTAACAAAATGTGTTGCATTTGTGGATACAGGCGCTGAAGTTAGCTTAATAACTGCTCGTTGTTTCAATGTGTTAGATCCTGAAAAATACCCAAGAATGAGTACAGCTTATCGGAGTGTAGAAGGAATCGGAAGAAATAAGTTCCCCGTTATGGGCGAAGTAATTATATCATTTAAATTAGCCACTGATTATATGTTAAGCTTCAAACCGGTTTATCATCATACCTGATGAGGTAACAGAATATGACGTGGTGATTGGGTATGATGTTCTCAAGAGGGAACATTTGTTGCCTGATCCCAGTGCAAAAGAATTGGTGGTGCGTAGAGGAAATAAGGTACAGACAGTTGCAGTAGATATGAGAGAGGAACAGAACTTGAGATTCACCTGCGTAGTGGCAGAAAATATCATGCTTCGGCCTAAAGAGTATACCACCATAGAGGTAAGAACAAGGCCAGAGTTGTCTGAAGATCAAGTAATGTTGGTAGAGTCCGAGGAGGCGTTGCCTAAAAAGTTGAGTATAGATCCGGCTTTGGTGAAGTTTCATCAGAATAGAGCTATCCTGATCGTTCGAAATGATGATGATCGCCCAAAGAAATTACAAAAAGGATCTATAATAGGAAAAATGGAAACACTAGAAAATTACCATCCATCAATAGGTTTAGTAGAATTGAGTGGAACAAATGAAGAAGAGAAGAAAGAATGGACATAACGAGCAAATCAAACAAGCTTTTCGATTAGAAGAAGCAGATGTTACCACAGAACAAAGAGAACAGCTTACCTTATTATTAGGCCCGATACCCAGTTGTTTTAAGTAAGGGAGATTCAGACGTAGGATGTACCAGTGTAATAAAACATATGATCGAAACGTTAACAGAAGACACTGTGCAAGTACCTGTAAGGCGATTGCAAGGGCCAATATTGAAAGAGATAGAGGAAAATTGTAAGAAAATGGAAGAAGAGGGAATAATACGAAGAAGCAAATCACCTTATTCTGCTCCCGTGGTACCCATTAGGAAGAAAGACGGAACTATACGGCTTTGTATAGACTACCGTGAGCTTAACAAAGTCACAAAGGGAGATAGTTTTCCTATACCAAATCTTGTTGATATGCTTTTCAGTCTACAAGGGATGAAGTATTTTACCACCATAGATCTGGTTAAAGGTTATTACCAAGTAGAGATGGAGGAGAATAGCATTGAAAAAACAGCTTTTACTACCCCATTATCCCACTGGGAGTTCTTACGAATGCCCTTTGGGGTCAAAAACGGACCAGCTACATTTCAACGCGGGATGCGATTCGCTTTGTCCCATATCCCATGGAGCGAATGCATGGTTATATTTGGATGACGTACTTATTATAAGTGAAACTTTTGAGAAACATCTTGAAATATTGGAAAAAGTCTTGAAAGCTTTTGAAGAAACAGGGTTCAAAATAAAACCCACTAAAACATACCTATTAAGGAAAGAAGTTCAATACTTGGGGCACAAAGTTTCAGAAAATGGGATGGTTCCCTTGGATGAAAGTTTACAGGGTATAATGAAATTTCCAACCCCCAAGACCATTCGTCAATTAAGACAGTTTTTAGGAATGATAAATTTCTATAGGAGGCATATCCCACATTGTTCAGTAATCGCCAAGCCTCTTTTTGAATTATTGGGAGGAAAAACCCTTGAAATGGACTGAGAAGTGTAATGAGGCATTTGAAACCTTGAAGAAGACTTTAATTGAACCACCAATTTTGACTTATCCTGATCGCTCAGAAGGAGCCCAACCATTGAAGTTGTACGTGGACGCTTCGGATGTAGGAGCAGGAGCTTGTTTGGCTCAAGACCAACAGGGAAAGGAATTACCCATAGCCTTCATTTCCACCACCTTCTCGAAAGCAGAACAACGATATAGTACAACCGAAAAGGAAATAGCCGCCATCAGGTGGGCAGTAAGATCATTAAAACCCTTCTTGTGTGGTATTCAAGTCATCATCCACACAGATCATAAGCCCCTGTTGTTCCTCTATAATATGCCTTTGGTGAATGCGCGTGTGGCTCGAACTTTAGAAGAACTAAATGACATCGATTATGAGTTGAAATATATACCCGGGAAAAACAATGTGGTGGCCGATGTTTTGTCAAGAGCACCCATGAGGGGGAATGAAGAAGATCATGAGGTCACACTTGGACATTGCCTTCCTAAAGGTTTTTCTGAAATCAAAATGCCTGGCGGAGGTGATTCATTATTCCAAGCTTTTTCAACTTGGTTATGTGGCTCGAAAGAACAACACCAAGCAATACGAGAAGAGGTAATTCATGAGCTTATGGAGAAATAGAGTGAAGTATGGTTTGCCAACGGGAAAGAATGCAAAACAAATTACCAAAAGATTACAACTGATGAAGAATGTGGGACAGTTCCCAATCACGCAGGCAATACAGGCATTTGCAAATATCAAAAAGATCAAAGTTTATGTGTATTATGGAGATGTGAAGCCCTTGCGTTATGGAGATTCTACGGAAGGTAATCCTTGTCATCTTTTGTGCTTGGGAGGAGTCCATTATAATCTGTTGGTATTAATGAACTCTGGGAAAGAAGAAACAATAAGTGCCACCAAAATGATTAAATCTGGAGAGTTTCAAGAGTTTGATCTCTTAAATGAGTCGATGGAAGAGAACCAAAGTTCGGCATCGGAAGTAAAAACACCAAAAGAGGGAAGAGAACAACAGACTGGTGGGGAGGTGAAACAAACAATTCGTATATATCATGTTGTAGGAAATGAGGATGACGATATTATAAACCCACTCGGAATAGAAGATACGGAAGTGGATCTTATTCAGGACCATGATCCAGTATTAATAAGATTAAAACGGGCCATAATAAGGAATTTACCATTTGTGGGAATTTTAAGACCATTTGCACGATCCCATAAGTATTTGTACTTAAGGGATGGTCGATTATATCGGGAAATGTTAACAGGTGAATTTGCGTTGGTGGTACCTGACACTTATTTGACGAAAAATTGCCATCAAGACACATGTGAACTTTGCCCATGTAGGGAAACACAAATTATATTCTCTCTTAATCCAAAGAATCTGGCATCCGAAAATTAACACCATTTGTGCAGATATAACATCCACCTGTTACAAATGTCAGGCGTATAAAATTTCCAACATCATTTATGCACCGCCTGTATTAAAAATAGCTACATCAACACCTTTTGAGTTGGTTGCGGTAGATTTGATCCAGTTTCCTAAATCATCTAAAGGAAACCAATATGCATTAGTCATGGTGGATCATTTCACGAAATGGGTCTCGGCAATCCCATTAAGAAATAAGCAAAGTTTAACAGTAACTTCAGCCTTGAAAAATAACATCTTGCCCTTCCTCCCTAAGCTTCCTGAACGCTTGTTAAGTGATAATGGGAGAGAATTTATAGGGCCAGAATTTGAAGATTTATTGAGGACTCAAGGGATTAAACATATACTAACAACCCCATATACACCCGCTTCAAATGGTGCAGTGGAAAGAGTCAATAGAACATTAAGCCAATATTTAAGGATGTCCATCAAACACCCAACATCTTGGGATGAAGATCTTTCCCAAGTAATTTTAATTTACAATCATACAACCCATTCTGAAACGAATTTGACACCCTGTGAGAACATCTTAAAAAGGGCCCATGTTTTGCACACTGGGTTACCGTTACCCCGAGTAGACGAGAAATGGGAAGAAGGGACACCAAAGATTTGAGCCTTATGAATTGGGTCAAATGGTGGGACTCAAAGTTCATTTCCCTGGGGATCTCACTGTAAATAAGTTCAGACCTCGATATTATGGACCTTATAAAATCATACAAGTACACCCAAATAGGGTTACATACATAATAGAAGCCGACCACCTTGGTAAACAATATCGTGTCCATCATAGACAATTGAGAAAATGGAAGTTGCCCCCAGAATATTTAAGAAATGAGTTCGAATTTCGGGACATTATGAAATTAGATGAGGAAAGACAAACTGATATCAGAGTAAGAGCCGAATTTGGTAGTTGAAGGAAGTGAAGAACAACCCCAGCAAAGTTTCGCCAATCCAGAGGAGGAGGATGATGAAGAAGGGTTCTTTGAAGGAGTTCGAGGTCGATGAAGGAAAAATTAAAACAAGTAAAAGAAACTTTGTTCCGTCTTAATCAAGTACAGACCCAATTAATAACTGTAGTCAGAGAAGGTTTATCCCCGAAGAAGATCCCGAGATAGTAGTCACCGAGGAGGAAGAAGAGAATAAATTCATTCTTATTATGGGATACCTCTGATTTGTTGGATGAGGCTGAGAGACGATGGGAGTTAACCCAAGCCAGGATTTTGTCATCTTATATAGTAGAGAGAGAATCATTACCAAATAACTTTTAACTTATTGGATCCAAATAGATATTCGACACCCCTATTGAGGCCCGAAGGAGTTGAAAAAGATGGAGTACTTGAAAATGAACAAGAGAATATACGTATAACTTATCAAAATAGTGGTTCCTTTGAGGGCTTTGAACCAGAAGAACCACCCATGATTCATGGAGTTGAGAGACAAATAGAGGTTGGTGAAAGAATTCCGCAAACTCGATCAAGAGGAAAATGTCAGGATTTACCTTTAGTATTCCCCTATTTATTGGAAAGAAAAAGAAACAAAAATTAAATTGAAAAAAAAAAAAAAAAAAAAAAAAAAAAAAAAAAAAAAAAAAAAAAAAAAAAAAAAAAAAAAAATAAAAAAAAAAGAAAAAGTAAAAGAAAGTTTTAGTAATTATTTTTTGATAAAGTTTTTTGAAAGAAAAGAAAGTATTTTTGTTTTTTTAAAGGAAGATTGTTTTTTGTTTGTTGTTTTGAAGAAGAAAGATTTATTTTCTGGAATGGAATTTTATTTATATGGTCATAAAATAAAGAAAAGGTGCGTCAACGCAAGTTGACGGGTGGGGAGGATTGAAATGAAGTTACGTTTCTTTTATATCTTTCCCTAGAAAGTATTGAATATAAAGTAAATATTTTTT
>SEYY01019369.1:0-22500 GCA_009176605.1 Armadillidium nasatum
ATATGCATTTTTTTCCAAGTTCTGAGTTGATTTTGAGCATTTTTCTGAGTCTATAATGGTTTGAAAGTTATTTGGACCCAAAGTTAAAAAAAAAAATAAATAGCGGGGTCAAACCGATAGTTCACATGAGCTGAAAATTTAACTGAAATAATCTTAGCCCCAATTTTTTGCATTGGTGAGAACAGATTTTTGATATCACATATAGAAAAAAAAAAATTATAAGAACTTGAAATTTTTGTTGTTGTAAAAATTGTACCCTTCCAGAGGAAAAAAAAAAAAAAAAAAAAAAAAAAACGATCCCCACTAATTACTTTATTTTTGGATATTGTTTAGAGGAGGGACAGGGCTACAATTTTTATTTAGTGAATTATTAAATGCTTTTTGATTGAAGCTAGTTATATCCTCTGAAACTGGAATTTTTTGAAATTTAGTCAAAAATCAACCTTTTTTGAGAGGCTATATCTCAAAACCAACGAATCGCATCGATTAAAGTATAGAGAAGAATTTGTAGCCCCATCCCTCCTCTATGCACCCACCAAAAATAAGGAATGTTATAGTTGTAGTTTTGTTTTGTTTTTTTGACCGAAAAGGTAGAATTTTTGTTTTAATTTGTTTTCGATAGTTGTTCAGTTTTGTGTTTATAACATATTTCCTAAATACGAAAAGTGGTTTGGCCACACCATTAATTTGAAAAGGGTCAAAGTTTCAAAAAAGAGAATTTTTTAAAAATAATTATAGACTCAGAAAAGAACTAGAAATGGACTTTTTTTAACCGGGAAAAAAAGCTATATACACTGAAAATTTCAGGAGAATCGGCTGAAAATTAAAAAAAAAAAAATTACAATTGGATTGTTAACTCAAGTAACTCAAGCAAACCCGGTTTTCCTTGATTTTTAGCCGGGACTGGGGCCCCGGTCCGTTCATAAATATCAGGGTTGGCATTGATTAAATCAAATTGATTTAATCAGTTGATTAAATCAATTGATTTTTTTATGAAAAAATCATGATTTTTTTGATTTTTTAAAAAATAATAATAGTTTTTTTTTGTTTTTTTTTTGTCCTATTTTTTTATACATAATGATATAACAGATATATTAGTTCCTTCTTACTGTGTTAAAAAACTTTAAAGTAGTTTATATATTAGAAATATAACTTCCTTAATATTTGGTTCAAGATTTCATATAGGGTAATACAAGAATCTGATCTTCATTAATATAATTTATCCAATATAGAACTGTTAGAGTTTAGAATTCCTAATATATATTCAATCAAATCTTCAACAAAATTTTATTGAGCTTTAATCTAATGCAATTTGAGGTTATAGACAAAAGAGAAAACAGAAAAGACAATTCCTTTTAATTTTCAACCATTTAAATTTTTATACAACATTATAAGAAATTGCCATGTTTTATTGTAATGTCCTTTTGTGGTTAAGGGAAGATATGGGGAGGAAACACTCACAATAATTGGGCAAAAGAATGAATTCTTCATTACTACAATTATCCATCACTCACCTTGTTTGCTGTGCATCAATTATTAGCATCCATTGACATAACAATTCTCCCTCATTCCCTTAACTTTCCAAATTTAGCTCCCTCTGAATACTTCCTGTTCTTTAAAATGAAATTTAACTATTTAAAGGGAAAATATTTAGAACCCTAAATAAAGTCCAGGAACCATGCATGGTACTTAATGCTCTAACAAAACAAAAGAATAACATTGTAAAGTATTTCCAGTAATGGAAGAAGCACGAAAATAGATGTATTCAATCCCATGGAGACTATTTTGAAGGTTGTAGAAGAAAATAAGGTAGAAAACTTTTATAGTGACATTTTTTTGAACTTTTGGGTAGCACATCATATATTGGAATAGTTGTAGAATAAGGAATAATATGATAAGTTAATTTTCAGTTCTCCACAATTTTAAAGTTTTTAGTGTATTTAATGTCACCTAAGAGTTTAATATACATGAATATTAATTTTTATCAATTTTTTTTTCAAAATAGGAAAACTTGAATCATTCTGAAAATTTTGAGTAGTTAATAAATCTTATTTTTGTTATGGGTGTTAAAGGAGACACTAATATTAAAGACAATCTGTCTAAGAAAACAGATGATGGTATAAATAATGGTCATTCTTTTCAGCAAGAATCAGGCTCAGAAGAAATTCAGGTTTGGAAATTATTGTTGCCATCAAAATGAAATTGAGACTAGGCTGATAAAAATGATTAAATTTTTGTAATTTAAATACCTCTATTCTCCTCCAATTAGCAACCTTGTGTGTTTATGTATTGTTTCTAACATGCTATAAAGTTCAAACACTCTTTTAAGGCCTTTTTGTTTAACTGTACTAAGGACTCCCTCAATTATGACCTACATCTCTTCAGTCATGTCAAAAATATATCACCCTTGAGCTTATCTAAGTTTGGGAAATATAAAAAAAAATTTGCAAGTAACTGTAAATGTAAAAAGTGGATTATATTGGATGATCTATCAAAGTTCTCAAGTTCTAAAATTCAAATGTTTTGAATGTTGCTAATCTACCCTTTTTTATTTGGCTTTATTATTATTATTATTATTATTATTATTATTATTATTATTATTATTATTATTATTAGAACATTGTTTTCAATGGTTTATAGTGTTAATGTTGAATCATAATGTTAAATTTTGCTTTTGTTTGTCCCCCTCCCCCCTAATATATATATATATATATATATATATATATATATATATATATATATATAATATATATATATATATATATATATATATATATATATATATATTATATATATATATTATATTATATAAATAGTGAATTTTATGACTATTTAACTAATTGAAAATAAAAAGTTATTTTTTACTTAAGATTATTAGTATATGGAATAGGGTCTCTGTACACAAAAGCTTTCAGGTGTCCCCACAAATAAGAGTCTAAATATTTTTAATTCTAAAAAAAAAACATATAATGGGGAAAATATCTTTTTTCAAGTAGGTTTTTTTTATTTTTTTTATGTGTTTACCACAGAATCAGAAAATGACGAAAACAGGTGTTGGCAAAAAAGTTAATAGTAACTGTCTATAAATTATGAATGGCACATGCTGGTATTTTCAACTTTCTCCTTGTATCTTTTCAATAGCATTTTCATTCCCCATCATCATTCATCACTACATGGTAATTTATTGTATGCTGATCATTAATGCCAAGAGTAAAATTAAAACTTTTTTTTTATTTTTAAGTTTTTGCTAGAACTTATTTCAGAATATCTTTACAACAATTATTTATCTCTTTATTTAAATTTTATTTTGAGGTGAACAGAATTATATTATTCTTTTTCTTTTGGTTTTCTATTTTGTTTCATGTATTACATGTTGACTTTTTAAAAAAATTTTACTTTGAAGAGATACCTCTTGTCAGAAATATGATCACCTATCCTTTTGTCCTACTTCGTAACACTATTAAACACCCCCTCCCCAGTGTTACATAATTTTACTTTGAAGAGATAACTAATCCCATTCCAGAAATATGATCACCAATCCTTTTGTCATACTTCGTAACACTCAACTCCCCCTCCCCAGTGTTACATAATTTTACTTTGAAGAGATAACTAATCCCATTCCAGAAATATGATCACCTATCCTTTTGTCCTACTTCGTAACACTATTAAACACCCCCTCCCCAGTGTTACATAATTTTACTTTGAAGAGATAACTAATCCCATTCCAGAAATATGATCACCTATCCTTTTGTCATACTTCGTAACACTCAACTCCCCCCCCCTACTTCCCAGTGCTACATAATTTGAGCCAAAAGCATTAACTAAAGTGAATGAAGGGCAAAATCTCTTCACGAAAAACTCAAAATGACCTACTACTATTAAGCTTGAACCCTCCAGGCGAGAGATTATATCCTACATATTTTCTAAGCAGGCTTTTTCATTTCCTTTCCATTTTGAGAGCTATTATTATTATTATTATTATTATTATTATTATTATTATTATTATTATTATTATTATTAATGAAATCTTTAAAATGTCTTTTAAATTCTTTTTAACAGAAGCAGATTCTGTACCCGATTATTGATATCAAAGAGGAAATTGAAGTGAAAGATGAGACATTATATACTGATGAAGAAAACATGGAAAGTGGTCAAGGTTTTGAAGCGAAATATGAAACCTTGTGTATTAAGGAAGAAGTCATGGAGGAGAATGGTCAAGATTTTGGTCAAAGTTCAGGATTAGATGGATGTGAGGTACAAATTTTAAATATTAAAAGGTGTTTTGAAGGGTATTATTTATTTATGAATTGCGTGTTGCTACTTTTTCAGGGCTGAATTTTCTGTGCCAGAGCATAAAAATAATAATAATAATAATAATAATAATAATAATAATAATAATAGTTTAGGGTAGGAGCTGAGAAGTTTTAAAATTGTTTAGTACAAGTCTCCCAATGTAAAATAATTCAGTAAACAATTCTTCACTACCAGTGAATCATTAATGTTTGTATTATGCAGAGTAGACTGTTAGAATTTATAAAGCATTAGTCAAATGTTTAAAAATCTTCATTCAATGCCCATTTTTAAATATCATTTAATTATTAGTACATTTAGTTGGATACAAGAAAAAAAAAAAAAAAAAAAAAAAAAAAAAAAAAAAAAAAAAAAAAAAAAAAAAAAAAAAAAAGCTTTGTTACATTTTAAAAAAAATTTCATAATTTATTCCATAATTAATTTGTAACAAAATATAAATGTAAGGAAAGTTAAATTTATTCAACAAAATGGTTTGAAACATTCTAATAACTTTTCCTTCTAGGCCAAATACATTATATATACAAAATTATAAATCTATTATTCGTGATAAATTGTAATTGTGTGGAATGTCTTCATGAGAAGATTTCTTTTGTGGTACTTTGGGAGACATTGAATCTTCAGTATTATTAATAAACTATTTTGGTAAACAACAATAATAAAATGTTAAAATTGTTTAATTTATAAAATTTGCAATTAATATTTTGTCTTTGGAAATAGTATTGCTTCTGCGATATTTTTTTATTACTATAAGTTATTATTTATTAGAATTGTTCTGAGGGTGGAATTGGTGTATTTTAACCAGCTCTAACTTTAACATTCACAAAATTATTTCTAGCTCCAATTTGACCATCCATCTTATAGTAGGCAGAGGGGGAAAGTATGCAAGAAATCATCTCCTATGTCACTAATTTTATCGATATTTCTGACTCCTTGCAATAATGTGAACCGGAATATTATAAATGTTAACTTTAACCAAAATTTATATTTTAAAAATTATTATTTTATAAAGCAGCTTTACAAGAACATGAAAAAAAAAATATTTTATAAACTATTGATTCTCTTACTTCTGAACTGCTCAAAAATGTTGCCAAAACTATAACAATGTGATAAATTAATAAATACTTGTTTTTATAGTAAACTTTTAATCATTTACTTGGTGTGAGTTTGTTTTTAAGAAAAGAATGGCCCCTCTATATCTTTCATGTTAGCTTATTTTTTATATTTTGTAAAGAGCTCAAAATAGGCTCTATTTGCTGCTTTGCTTTGGTGACAAGGGGATTACTATTCAAGTTTTATGTAGCTCTTATCTCAAGATGCAAAGGTGCGATATTTTCGATATCAACCTTTGATTTATAGTTAAATTTCGCCATTCTCACTTAATTACCCTCTAGAGCTGTAGTTAAATCTTGAGTGAAGATTTAATTTTCTGCTATTGTCCTCGTTCATATCTAATTTAAACCTTTTGGACTTTTTTTCATAATCAAAACATTTAAAAATAATTTCTCCTTCAGAGTTAAGAAAAACACTTGAACATTGGCATACCTGAGGGAGTATTCTGGTTTTGAGTTAACTTCTTGTTACAAAATTTTTTTCTTAGACTTTTCCACGTGAATAGCAAGATACACTTAAACTTTTTCCTGTGAACATCAAGATATACAATATTGATTTTTCTTTAAATTTAATGTATATATATGTTCACTTATGTCAGCAAAGCAGAAATAAGAGTCATGAGTCTGTTTTTGTGTTACTTTGTCTATAACTTCTGATAGCAAGGGATGGTAATTGGAGTTATTATGATAAATATATAAACTTTTCTTTTTACATCAACTTTACAAGAATACTAGATGAAACACACCTACTCAGGTACTTGGCCAAATCACAAACTCTGATGGCAAAAGACAAAATCTCTCACCTTCGCTTCACCTCTATTATTATTATTATTTTTATTATTATTATTATTATTATTATTATTATTATTATTATTATTATTATTATTATTATTTATTTATTTATTTGATTTTATTATTGATGAAATCAGTAATATTTAACTTATTTTTTTAACAGATGAAGATTTCCTACTCAATTATTAATGTCAATGAGAAGATTGAAATGAAAGATGACAAGTTGTATATTAAGGAAGAAGATGTGAGTGATGATCGAATTTATAAAGTGAAAGAGAACACATTGTATATTAAGGAAGAAATCATGGAGAATGGTCAAGATCAAGGTCAAGATCAAGGTCAAGGTTTTGATCAAAGTTCAGGATTAAATGAAAGTCAGGTAAGAATTAAAATATTAAATGGTTATTTGAGTTTTGTTATGAATTTGTTGCAACTTTTGTTACAACATTTTCAGTTAATGTATTGTTTGAATATTTTTTTATTTATAGATATAAGATGAATATTGATGGAAAATATATTCGAGTATATCTGATGCTAGTTGGTATTTGTGTTTGTATTGTGTGTAAAATATTTCAAGAAACATTAATTTCTCTTCAGCGAATTATTATTATTACTATTAACAATACAGGTTTGAGACATATCGCAAGAGTATAAACTTTTAACACTGAGAGAATCATACTGGCACGTTTGAATGCTGAACTTGTAATGATGCTTAAAATAAAAAAGCACCCAAATTCTTCCAGTACGAATATATCGACATTCTGCGCAATTGCTGTTTTCCACTCGAGGTTTACTCTTCAAGAGTAATGAGTTTTTTCTTTCAATTCATCAACTGCTTGCATCGTCTTCTCTAAATTTCATTTCTGAAATGTCACAAAAAAATAATATCAACTTTTTTAGATATAAAAATCAAAATTAATATATGTCAAACTAACTGATAATGGCCTATACCTTAATTATAACTCCTACTCCCTAGAAGTGTATAAACATTCGATTGTTAAAATGCTTATATATAGAGCTTTTAAATTGTGATCAGAATTGGGAATCATTTGATGTTGAAGTCAAGAGGATTAGATGGAACTTCATCAACTTTAACCACCTACTATCTATATCTGAAAAACTAATCAATAAAACCATTAAGAAACTATAAAAATCAGGACAATACTAATAATACCTCTGATAAAAATTAATGTATATTTTTAAAGCTTTCCAATGCAGTTGATTTTGATAAAGAGAAAAAAATGCCTATGTGGAATTATTGATGGCCAAATAAAATTTAGAAACAATTCAAAAATAATTATTAAACTGTACTATAATAACAGGCCACTTTCTTCTTGCTTTCCTACTAAGGATACCCTTTCAACTAATCATCATGTTGTGTACCGATTTTCTTGTCCTTAATCTGGCTGTACGTTGATGTTTATTGGTTACACGACTAATAGATTAACAGATAGGGCATACCAACATCATTTTAAGCCCAGTAAAATTTACAATCACATCCATACTGAACATGGGAAAGCAACTATAAAAACTACGGAGTAGCTAAATTGTATATGCTTCTACAACAGCATCTAGCGATAAACCAAAAGTTAAAAGACTGCAAACTAGATATATTCAACGAAGAAAGATGCTACGTCGAGATGCTCAGCAGAAGGGGTCTTCTAAAAAGTCGACGGGTAATAACCCCACAACAGCAACGTCGACTATATCACCAGAATTCACTACCTTCGCTGCTGTCCAAACATAAAAAAATTGGGAAGTTCGCGAAAGAAAAGGGCATCTTGAAAGAGGCTGCTATGAAGGAACTTACTTAGGTTTTTAACCAGGTGACCAAAATGGATCACCTAGAATAGGTTTCTGTTAGTTTTGTAGGTTAGAGGGGTAGGATGTTCTTGTTTTTAGGAAACTCCGTTTTGTTTGAGAATCATCCAATCTGCTTTATAAGTAATTCTCAGTGACACTTCTTCTTCTTGAACACTCCTACTTGCCTTCAATAAAGTTGGTCATTCTCCATCACCGAGACCAACTTTGGTAAGGGGGTGTGAGCATATGTTCATATGCTAATTCTTGTTATTTTTACAGATATGATGTCACATGAGAATAACAGTGGATGAAAACAAGAAGGATCAAAAGCAACTTACAGCTAAGATACCTTTTTGTTTTTTCTATTATGTAGTTAGATTTCTTTTTTTTTTTTTTTACACACATCTAACTTCTTTTTCTTTTCTTTGTTTTATCGTTCCTTTTAGTGATCCTGGCAGGGTCGCAAATTTATTTTCTGTGTTAGAAAATCACGCGGCCTTATATAACTAATCAGAGAAAACGAAAATATAATTTTTCGTTAACACTCAATATGTTTTGTTGGTCTCGTGATGGGTTGATTCGTTGTATCGTCCTCTTCTCCTTTTCGGATGGACGATGTTGGTGAATGAAGGTGGGGTTGCGATCCAGCTTTTGCGAACGAAGAAATTCAGGAACTTTGCGATGGCAGGAGGATCACAAAAAGGAAGTGTACAGCAGAATTATTTCAATAATTGAAGGTCAAAGAAAAGTTTCAAAAAAATTCCTTTTTATTTGTTGACAATTGGAATTCAAAGAAAATTTGAACATGAACAATGAATTTTGTTCAAGAATGGATGGCCAGAACAAGGAAAAGATTTTGAAAGAACAGAACAGAATTATACAACTAAGGGCGTTGTTTTATCGGAAACTAATGGAAATGAGTTCTTAATGACTGTTTGTCAAATAAGAACTTTTCCGCCGTTTAATTGATTAGAGAATTTGAAGAGTTGGCGACGTTCGTGTACAAAAACTGGAGAATGCGTTGTTGGTGCAGTATCTTCTCCGGGACTGCAAAACATATAAAATTTTACATATAATTTTGTTTTATTATTTTAAATAAATTTATTTTCGTTAAAATTTTACATAAACATTAAATACATACGTGTATGTCCGGTGGGTTGATCGGAGATGCACGGATGGCGAATAACGAACTTTTTATTTAGTCAATTTTAGTTTGTCTTTATTAATTGAATTGTTTTCATAAAGTTTTTTAATAATTTCAATATTTTTAAATATTCGATATTTTAAAATTATTTTAGAGTTATATAATGTTTTTTTTAAATTTTTATTATCCAATACCTAAAACAAAGAAAAGAAAAATCAGTTAGAAATCTAACTACATAATAGGAAAAAACAAAAAGGTATTTTAGATGTAAGTTGCTTTTGATCCTTCTTGTTTTCATCCACTGCTATTCTCATGCGACATCATATCTGTAAAAATAACAAGAATTAGCATATGAACATATGCTCACAATATATAAATATAGGGACCGACCGGGGCTGGAATTTTGCCGGGGCCGGGGCCGGGGCTTCTGGCCAGGGTTGCCTAAAATTTGTAAAGAGGTCAAAAGCACTAAAATTTTAGGTTAAAACAATTAGATATAAAGTTAATTGAGGTTTATTTAATTATAAGAAAGGCGTAGAATAGCCAACATTCACTTAAATTAATGATTATATGTATTTTCTCCGAAAAAAAAAAAAATTACAGATTTTGTAAATAAAAAAAAAATCCAAAAAAAAAATTAAAAAAAAAATTTTTTGATTCATAATAGTGATTTAACAGCTTTACCTATAAGCCCACAAAGTAAAGTTTGAAAAAATGTAAGATATAAAATTATCAATATAACCTGTATTTATACATATCATTGTTATTTCATTGCTATGTATCAAACTTGAATCAATTATCTACATTATTTAAAAATTATTAATTTTTTTTTATACTTTCAATCAATATGGTTAAAATATCAGCTTCAGCAGTATGGAAGTACTTTACAATGTTTCAGGATAGGCTCGAAATAGCTAAATGTAACATCTGCAGTCAGAAAATTAGAAGAGGACCTCCGGGTGGTACAAGTAAAAAAATTTCAACCAAATCTTTATGGGGGCATAAAATCAAAACACAAAAATGAACATTCACTAGCAGAAAAGGAGTAGTCAAAAGAAACAGAAAAAAAAAGAAAAATTTTAAAAAAGCAAGAAGAAATATCTTAATTTTCTTATATTTTGTTTAAAAAAATTTTTTTTTATTATTTGACTAATTTAGCTGAAATTCTCAGGAAATATGCATTTTTTCCCAAAGTTCTGAGTTGATTTTGAGTATTTTTCTGAGTCTATAACGGTTTGAAAGTTATTTGGACACAAAGTTGAAAAATATGAATAACGGGTTCAAACCACTGGTTCACATGAGCTGAAAATTTAACTGAATAATCTTAGCCTCAATTTTTTGCATTGGTGAGAACAGATTTTTGATATCACATCTAGAAAAAAAGATATAAGCACTTGAAATTTAAAAAAAAAAAAAATTGTACCCTTCTCGAGAAAAAAATTATTTAAAAACCACGCTACCTATTATTTTTTTTATTTTTGGATATTGATTAAAGGGGGGACAGGGCTACAATTTTTATTTAGTGCATTATTAAATGCTTTTAGGTTGAAGCTAGGTATAGCCTCTCAAACTTTGGAAATATGAAATTTGGTCAAAAATGGACCTTTTTTGAGAGGCTATATCTCGAAACCAACGACTCGCATCGAATAAAGTTTAGAGAAGAATTTGTAGCCCCATCCCTCCTCTATGCACACTCCTAAAATGAGGAATGTTATAGTTATAGTTTTGTTTTAAATTTTATTGACCGAAAAGGTGGATTTTTTTTTTTTTTTAATTTCTATAGTAGTTCAGTTTTGGGCTTATAACATTTTTTCTATAACTCTGGGAACAAATGTTTGTTACATGTTTTCGTTGCCAATAAAATTATGAATATACATCCAAATTTCAAGTTATTCCGAAAAGTGGTTTGGCCCCGCCATTCATTTGAAAAGGGTCAAATTTCCCCAAAAAAAAAAAAAAAAAAAAAGCAGTTATAGACTCAGAAAAACGCTAGAAATGGACTTTTTTTTCACCAGAAAAAAAGCCATATACACTGAAAATTTCAAGAGAATCGGCTGAAAATTAAAAAAAATTTGGATTCTCCCCTCAAGTATAATTTGCCATTTTAACCCCGGCAGGCAAACTCCGGTTTTCCCTGATTTTAGCCAGGGCCGGTGCCCCGGTCGGTTCATATATATATATATATATATATATATATATATATATATATATATATATATATATATATATATATATATATATATATATATATATATATATATAATATATATATATATATATATATATATATCAAAATTTCGGAGGATGTAAAATCTTATTCTATATATTTAAAGACTTTAAATGATTTTGCCAGAAGCCTTGTTTCCAAAGAACATCTCTGACAGATGATCTGTTTAATTCTGAAACAATATCTAGTTTGTTTCAGCTTCTTTTTAACTTAAATAATAAATAAGGTATTCCTAATTATTCAGAGCAAATAGTCTTGAAAATATTAAAATGTTGACACTCGAATGCAAGACCTTCAATGTTTATAATTCAGGTTATTTATGTTGACCCTTTATTTTTCTATCAAGAAAATATTAAGACTTTTTATTATAAAAAATATTTTAATTTTTTATTACTTTTTACATTCCATTTTTTTTTATTAAAGCTTTTTATAGTTTATAAACTCAAATTTAAAATGTTGATAACGTTTTTAGTCTCCAATTAAAACAATTTGTTACCTGAATATTCGTTTTACGTTTTGAACAAATTATGGGACAAAATATATTCTAATAGAAATTGTTCATAAACACAAATTAATTGATATTTTTGCGAGATGATGAGGAAAACTGGAGTATGCAAATTATTATTATTATTATTTGGTGATATAAAATATACATATATATATATATGGAAATATTTTAATAATTAACTGAAAATACAAAAGTTTTTTACAAGCACAAAAGATGAATTATAATATTAAATTGTTTATGTAATGTCCAATTTCATGATTGTTTTTTTTTAAATTTCTAAATTTAATTTAATTTAATTTAATTTTTAAATTAAATTTATGATTTTTTTTAAAAATTTCTACAGACTGACATTTGTGATGTGAAGTACGACGAAGATGAGGAAGACACCGAATTCGTAGTGAAAGGCATTTTGAATAGTGAACCACAAACGACATCGGAACTAAGCCAAAGTATTAAAAATAGTAAAAAGAAAAGTCATTCTGAATCATTGAGTAAAAGAAAGTTTAAATGTGACCATTGCAGTTATCAAACTAATTCTAAATCTTCTTTAAGAAATCACATCTTAACACACACAAAAACAAAACTATTTAAATGTTCTCAATGCAGCTATGAAGGCATTCAAAAAGTGCACTTAAAAAGACATATGTTAACTCATAAACGATTTAAGTGTTCCATGTGTAGCTATGAGTGTAAACTGAAAGGAAGCTTAAAAACACATATGTTAACTCATGCTGATCTATTTAAGTGTTCCAAGTGTGACTTTGAATGTAAACTGAAAGGAAGCTTAAAAACACATATGTTAAGCCATGGGGATCTTCCATTTAAGTGTTCCGAGTGCAGTTACAAATGTAAACACAAATGTAATTTAAACTCACATATGTTAATACACACAAATACAAAACCATTTAAATGTTCCCACTGTTCCTATGAATGTAATCAGAAATCAAGCTTAAAAAGACATACAGCAACACATTCAGACAAAAAATTGTTTCATTGTTCCCTTTGTAATTATCAGTGTAATGAAAAAAGATGTTTAAATAGACATATGTTAAATCATGCAAATATTAAATTATTTAAATGTTCAGAATGCACATATGAAAGTAATAACAAAGGGTACTTTAACTCCCACATGTTGTTACATAAAAATATTAAGTTGTTTAAGTGTTCAGAATGCAATTATGAATGTAGCCAGAAAGAATACCTGAAGAAACATAAATTAAGACACACAAACGTAAAATTATTTAAATGTTCTGACTGTGACTATGAATGTAATGACAGAGGAAACTTAAAAAGACACAAATTAACACACATAAATATTAAATTGTTTAAATGTTCTGAGTGCGACTATAAATACAATGATAAAGCAAAGTTTAAACAACACTTTTTAATGCACGATACTTCTAAATCATTTGAATGTTGTGAGTGCGACTATAAGTCTAATCGTAAAGGAAATTTAAAGATACACATGCTAACACATGCGGCAAGTAAATTATTTAAATGTTCTCACTGTGACTATGAATGTAATAGTAAAGGAAGCTTAAAAACACACACGTCTAAAAAACATGTTGAAAATAATTCTTATAACATGCAATAGAAACTGGTTATGTAGAAATAAGAAATGGGAATGAATGCAGTGATTTTTTTAAAAGAACTCTGCAACTTTTTTGTAAACAGACAATTAAAATTGATACTCCTTTAGTTTTGATTCACTTTACCTAGGTTGGGAAACAAACTTTAATAAAATTATTATTATAAATAAGCGTAATAAAAACAATAAATTTGTGTTGTTTATACTTTATAAATGGTCAAGTAACAGAATATGGTCGCATGCTATTATTTCTTGAGAGTACTCTTTTATAGCTTCTAAATTGGATTGGCAGTATTACAGTACTCCTTCATAAGCATCTGATAGCAATTGATATATTAAAATGTCGTTATTGATGCCTTTATTTTCTTGCTAAGTATCTGTTTTCCTTGTATACAGATAATGAAATGATCCAAACTAACTTCAGAAGCTTTATTTATTAATTACTTTCGCAATCTCATTCCTTGCACCTTTGTCAACTCCTGCGCTCTGAATTAGATGTAACCATCTACACTTTCAATATGCAGCATAGGGTTTATTTTCTCAAAGTGAGAGCTTGTAGTGTGTGTTTCTCTTCTACACAATCTTTCAGAAGTATCTATTGAAAACTCCAAGATGTTTACACCATGTGAAATCGATGTAACTTTCCATTTTTACAGAGATGTTTCCTGTTGTCGTAGCTTATGGTAGATATTACGACACAACTAATCTTTCGAAAGTATAGGGGAATGTTACTTACTTCAAACTAGGGTTGTGTTGTGTTATTTCATATACTTATGTTTCAAAATAAACCCAGGTGTTTTTAATTCTAATGTATGTTTATTTTATTCAATGTTGAATTCCAATGTATGTTTCTTTTTATCAATGTTCAATTCCAGTGTATGTTTCTTTTAATCAATGTTCAATTCCAATGTTTGTTTCTTTTAATCAATGTTCAATTCCAATGTATGTTTCTTTTAATCAATGTTTAATTCCAATAATTATTTAATACTTTTCTAAGTTAAGACCAGTTAATATATAAACCAGAAAATTCACAACTATTTTCTAAGTTGTGAATAAAGTATTCACGAAGTATAAGTTCGTTTAAGGAACCTTGAAAATTCAACTAAATATTTCTAAGTATTTTCGGTTTACTGTTTCATTCGAAAATTTACTAAATCTTTTGTAAATACTGCTTGTTTATAATGAATGCCACACTTGTTGAAAACTAATTTCAAATTGAAGCTTAATTTCTCATATATTGTACTAATTGAATTTATTCATAAGTCCAGCTTGTATATACATATATAGTTTACTCTTGTTAAGTCAACTTTTAAGACAAGTAAACTAGATTGCACTCTTAAAGACCTCTGTGTTTAATTTACACTTCCAAAGTCGTATGGTTTAAACAATATCCAGCATTAATAACCAATCATTAACTTATCACAAACTACAAGTTTTATTTAAGGTTTAATATAAACACTCAAAGACTTCAATCTTATTAAACATCAATAACTTGTTTTAATTTATTCATGATATTTCATAAAATCTTATCAATCATAAATATATACAGGTTACTAGGTTATCTTCTTATTTTTTTAAAACAGTATCAATCAAATATACATATACAGGTTATTAGGTTATATTATATACCCATTAAATTATGTCAAACTACGAAGTCTATTCACAATTCCAAATAAGTATCTTTACGTTAATTTTATCTAAGTTTATTGTCCTGACTCAAACGAGTTTTTAATCCAGTATTTGCAGATAAATTAATTAAGTCAATTACTCTGATTCAAACGAGTTCTAATTTAAATATCAACAGATGATAATTTCTCTGAGCTTATTTGAATTACTCCAAAGAGTTCTGTAACTTATAAGGACTATCTAAACTTGACTTAAAATTCTCAAACGAGTTCTGTAACTTGTAAGGTTTTATCTAAACTTAACTTAAACCTCAAACGAGTTCTGTAACTTTTAAGGTTTTATCTAAACTTCACTCAAATTCCTCAAACGATTTCTGTAACTTGTAAGGTTTTATCTAAACGACTTAAATTCCTCAAACGAGCTCTGTAACGTTTAAGGTTTTATCTAAACTTGACTTAAATTCCTCAAACTAATTCTGTAACTTTTAAGGTTTTATCTAAACTTGACAAATTATTCAAAAGAGTTCTGCAACTTATAAGGTTTATCACAATGTTTTTTTGTCCAATACATAAATAAGCTTAATCAAGTTTAATTCACTCAATGTAGTTTTGGTAACTAGTTCGTAATTAGGTTTTATCAATTAATTTATCCAATAAAATATTCTCACTAGGAAAGTCTAAATTCACTTTCAAAATAATATATCACGATAAATTCACTGTTATAATTTTCAGAAAACTTCAAAATGTCTGATCACTTCAACAGTCAATTTTCAAAAAAAAAATGAGAACAGAGTTTATATCCGACTTTTCAAGACTGAAGTCGTAAGTAGAGTGTTTTTTCGACCTTTCAAGGACGAAGCCGTAAACAGAATGTCCTGTCTGATTTCAAAAATTGCTTAACTAAATTCTGACAACCTAGCACATTGCTATCTTTTAGCATCAAAACTATGTTTTTTAGCATAATCCCATGGGATTTTTAAGAAAATACCTTGGCTTCTAGCTATTTTCCAGAATATTCTCTTTGTTTACATTTAGCTGTGGCCGCCATTTTGTTTCTTATTTTTACATGTTTCTTATTGTATAAATCATCTTGTATATTTTTCATCTATTTTATGACGTTTTCGTATTTTGGGAACAAAATATATATATATATATGTTTGACTTATTTCTCTCTTGGTTTTCTCCAAATTTCATAATTTCCTGGGCGTTTGAACTTGCACCCCTAATTCTGTCTTTATGCTAAACTTGATTTACTTGCTATTTCTATTGCCTTTTCCTTATTTCTTTCATTCTCTCTCTCTCTCTCTCTCTCTCTCTCTCTCTCTCTCTCTCTCTCTCTCTCTCTCTCTCTCTCTCTCTCTCTCTCTCTCTCTCTCTCTCTCTCTCTCGATTTTCTTATCATATTTCTTTATACTTTACTCTTCTTTCTGGCTTTGTAATTCAAACCCTAGACCTAGTATTCTGCTTAGTTACTTTATGTTTTTGTTTTCCTACATTTCTCTATTCACAGTTTCCAACATCTTCAAAATTTATATTTCCTATATTACCTCCATCATAATCCAAACTTCTGTCATACTTCCACCTCAGGGCTAGGGTGGCTTCTACCACACTGTTATCGCCCTAGGTAAGATGACAAACGACTACTTCAGGGCTTGCTCTCTCGTCAAAAGATTTAGTATTTATATACAGATAACCTTACTGTAAAAAGTAGTGTTTGTTGGCCTATTATAAGTTATGATGGCGGAAATATAAATGATAAAATTACATAGGGCAGGGCATAGAGACAAATAGCTTTACTTACCTAGGTCTTTATTTACATGTATATCACTTGGTACAAGTCGTGCTACAACTTACTTGGTTTACTTGGTTCCTTTTTCGTGCTCTGCATCTGCTAGGACATTGGTACATGCATGTCATCCAATATTTATGAAAATTCATTGCACAAAATATATTTCACATAGATCTGTGTCACTGAAATACCTTACTTAAATTGCACGATGAAAAAAAATGTTAAATTTAAGGAAATGTATCACCAATTTTTCAAGAAAAGCACTTGAAAAGATGTTACTCATGTCAAATGACAAAGACAGCTCTAAACACCTTTATTATAGCCCTTTGTTGAGAGAATAGTGGACATACTATAAATATATGAGTCATATCTAACCTGGCATTACAGTTTAAACAAATTTTCCTAGGAGAATTTTCAATATAATGAACAACCCCAAAAAGTGGTGCACCTAACCTTAATCTAGCAAATACCACTTGCTCTGTCCTATTACCCCCATACGTATGACTCCAATCCTGTATCAAAGGTTTAATTCACATCAACACTCCTTTACACCTTTACTCCCTCTGCTACATCTGACCACAAAGCCTCCGAATATCATTTTTCAATTCTGTTAGTGAATACCTGACCTCTACTAGTATACAAAAATTGTATTTTCCTTAGCAGCCCAATCCACTTTATCATGCAGTCCAATACCAACATGTCCAGGTATCCATATGATCCAGACTCTCTTTCCACTAAAGTTATGCAATAAACTTTTTATTTTATGAATAAGAAAATGATCAGAATTTGTACATTTAAGGACCTGAAAAGCCGATTATTCAGCTATATGTCGTTGTGTCAAAATAACAGTATATATATATATATATATATATATATATATATATATATATATATATATATATATATATATATATATATATATATATATATATATATATATATATATATATATATATATATATATATATATGTAGCCGCCTGTGCGAATGCGCCCTTGAGGACTCTTGTTTTCGAATGAAAATTTTAGGCTATGTTCCATTTGTTTACATCATATGCTTTCGACGTTCGAGGTCTATTGGTGATATACTTTCCTATCTCACAGAGTCGGTCGTTCAAACTAAATAATAATAATTAGAATAATAACAATATTTGTAATAATAATATTAATAGGCATAAATGAAATGAAAGATAAGTAATAATAAAGAAATATCAAAAAATTTGCTTTGATATATCAATATTTCCATATATCGAAGGTCAGAAAACTTCTTAATATTTACCCCTTTAATTACAGTACATTGCAGAAAATGACGAACAGTCGAAGGATAAAAATGGCGCTGGTATTAAATTGTTTTTGTTATTTTTGTACAAAGAAAATACAGTCAAAGAACAGTTGCTTCATTCGGAGCAACAATATGTTTTTTTCCACAAAAAAAAAATTTTCTTGAATAGTTTTTCTTTTCATTACGTATTTATATTACTTTACCGTAGAGTAATAGTATGTGTAGAATGCATTTAAACATATTTTTAAATTGTGCATTATATATGAGGAGAATATGTTTCAGTTCTCCATGCTTTCCCATAGTTCAACATTTACAGCTGAAGCATTCTTTATTTATAGATCTATTTTATTTTTCCATTCCAAGCATCATTACAAAGTGGCTATATTTACAGATTCCTTATCGGCTTTTCAGGAACTTGGAAGTACAAATTCTGATCATTTTTTCATTCATAAAATAAAAAGTTTATTGCATAACTTTAGTGGAAAGAGTTAGGATGATATGGATATTTGGACATGTTGGTATTGGACTGCATGATAAAGTGGATTGGACTACTAAGGAAAGTACAATTTTTGGTATACTAGTAGAGGTCAGGTATTCACTATCAGAATTGAAAAGTGATATTCGAGGCTTTGTGGTCAGATGTAGCAGAGGGAGTGGAATAGGTGTAAAGGAGTGTTGCCGAGAATTAAACCTTTGATACAGGATTGGAGCCATACGTATGGGGGTAATAGGAGAGAGCAAGTGGTACTTGCTAGGTTAAGGTTAGGTGCACCACTTTTTGAGGTTATACATTATATCGAAAATTCTCCTAGGAAAACTTGTTCGAACTGTAATGCCAGGTTAGATATAACTCATATATTTATGGTATGTCTACTATTCTCTCAACAAAGGGCTATAATACAGAAGAAGTGCTTAGGGTTCTCTTTGTTATTTGACATGAGTAACATGAAGTACTTTTCCTGAAAAATTGGTAATATATTTCCTTAGTTAACAATATTTTTTCCATGGCGTAATTTTAGTGAGATATTTCAGTGACATCGATCTATGTAAAATATATTTTGTGCAGGGAATTTTCATAAATATTGGATGATGTGTTGCATGGGCAAATGAAATGGGAAATGATTTTGTTCACAAAAAAAAAATAAGTAAATGAGAATTTAATATGATTTTAATGGCGTATTGCAAATTTATTACAGGTCACTGCTTCAGTTACAGAGAAAAAATTTTACAGCTAAGAAAATTTTTTTTCCTTTACTGAACTATAAAATGTTATGACGTAATAACTGAATTACGAAAATTGAAGTGTTGGAAATTTTTTTATTCATATTTTAACTTATGTAACAATAGGAAAGACTAGTATTTGCTAGGTTAGGCTATATTTATCCTAAGTCTAGATTAGGTTGATTTAAACTAGTTTGACAACCAAAGTTAACATAACCTGGATTTAAAGGGTAAAAGTATGCCTAATGGCAAGTAAATAGGCCTAACCTAGCAAATGCTTGATAATGAAAAAAAAAATTTTTTTTTTAAATAATTGTATATATATAATTTATTTCATTTCATAATATTTTGTCTTCATAGTTTAAATATATCAAGAAAATTTTAGCTAGCTCTGAAATAACTTTAAATTTCTTAAATTTTCTCTCCAATGCTAATGCATCAACCTGGTAGTATGAAGTCAAATGCTATTTAAGTTGTATGATGTGTTGTTTAATAATCATAATTATTACCATAGTATATATAGACATTGTACTGTATTGTTATTCTTGTTAATTTTTTTAAAATATTTTTATTATAAAAAATCTATTTTCTATGGCTGTTAACAAAAAAAAAAAAATTAATTCATATCAATTTATCTTGGTTGTTTCGATATATATATGTAGGAAAAAATATTTTCCCTTGAAATATATATATATATATATATATATATATATATATATATATATATATATATATATATATATATATATATATATATATATATATATATATATATATATATAATCCAGTTCAGTGACCTAAAATTGACTTTATAATATGGAAAATATGTAGAGAATTATTCAGTGTAAAAGCCTGATAACCGAGTTTTATCATTTTTCTAGAAAATATTACAAATGTATTTATATTTATATTAAATATAAATATAATAAAGAGTATTGGTGAGGCCTAACAGTATTAATGATATCACAAATATATATTATCTTACACCAAAGTTATCTATTAAACATAACACGCCTTTCACTGCTTTCATATATGATAAAATGTAATGTTAAAACAGCCATAATTGTCACCGTTGATGAACCATAGTTGCTATAATATGTCAAACATGGTAGACAGAAATTAAATATATATATATTTCATGGGCTATAAGTAGGGATGGAGCGATACCAAAATTTTTACCGATACCTAAAACTTTTCAGGTACTGATACCCGATACCTGAAAACATACTGACACTTACCAATACTGATACTTTATCCATTCATATACCAAAATTTTTACCGATAACGATACTAAGAATTTCAAATTCACTGATACTGATACCTGAAAATATACCAATACTTACCGATACCGATACTTCACCCCATCCCTAGCCTAATTAGTATTAATAATAGTTCCCAGTTTTAATCCCTATACTTTAATAATTATACTTAGAGACAATTTTTCATGGGCAATATTTATCCGTCACATTCAATTTTTTAACTGTCTGTCAAGTTAGGCCTAGTTGTTGGGTGTTAACATGGTCATGATAACATATGATCATAATATTCCATTTCCTATAGCTAAAAAACAAATGTTCACATATCTACATGACAATTAATTTTGTGATTTTGTAGAAAAACTTTAAAATAATATATATGGCTAGTCACTTCAAGTCCAGATCCCAGTCCACACCGGTTAAAAGTGTCTCACACCGAAAGGGTTAACAATTGAAAAAGCAAATTTTGTACTTTTTTTTATAAATATATTAAAACTACAAAGAGAAAAATATAATGAAATCAATTGAGTCTAGTGAAGCATAGAAAATGGTTCATATATTAAAAGATTAAACATCAAAAATCTTTATATATATATATATATATATATATATATATATATATATATATATATATATATATATATATATATATATATATATATATATATATATATATATATATATATATATATATATATATATATATATATATATATATATATATATATATATATATATATATATATATATATATATATATATATATATATATATATATATATATATATATATATATATATATATATATATATATATATATATATATATATATATATATATATATATATATATATATATATATATATATATATATATATATATATATATATATATATATATATATATATATATATATATATATATATATATATATATATATATATATATGATACTTATAGCCTTTTCATATTGGAACATAAACGTCTACATCCATATCCACAGATGTGGAACATTACAATTGTATCCACAGATAAGAAAAATAGATATCTGCATCTGCAGATATTAAAAATTTGATATCCGATATATCACTAATATATACCGTATATATAATATAATCAGTAGAAAAAAAAAAAAAAAAACATGCCAAAAGTAGTATTAAATTTAAATTTTTTTTTAACCTTCGAAATATAAAATTTCTTATAATTCACACTGATGCTGATGCCTTATTTAAATATATCAATAAATAGAAAGAGAATAAATCTGCAAATTCGTATACTGTTCTGTAAGATTGTTGGAATTATATATATAAGTTTTTGTGTTAAAGTTTTAAAGTTTGATGTTTAATCTTTTACTATACAAGCCATTTCCTGTGCTTCACTAGACTCAAATGATTTCATTATATTTTGTCTTTGTAGTTTTAATATATTTTAAAAAGAAAAATACTAAAAAAAATTTTCAATTGTTAACCCTTTCGCTGAGGACCCCTTTTAACCAGTGTGGATGGGGATTTGATAAAAATAATTGAAGCATTACTAACATGTTAGTGCCATGCAGTGAAAGGATAACATTGTTTTATGGTTCTTAATTTGAGAAGTAAGCCTGTATTTATACATAGTTATTTTATTGCTGTTTCAAATTTGTATCATTTAGTTACATCATTTCAAAGTAATTTATACTTTCAGTCACTATGGCTAAAAGACCAGCTTCAGTAGTATGGGAGTACTTTACAGTGTTTCAGGATAGGCTCGAAATAGCTAAATGTAACATCTGCAGCCAGGAAATTAGAAGAGAACCTCCAGGTACCCAAATAAAAGATTTTCAGCCAAATCTTTATGGGGGCATTTAAA
>SEYY01019369.1:25000-43316 GCA_009176605.1 Armadillidium nasatum
AGCCATAATGACTGAATTATAAACAAAATAATAATTTTGAAATAATGTATTTAAATGATACAAATGTATTTAAATGATACAAATTTGATACACAGCAATAAAATAGCAATGATATGTATAAATACAGGTTAAACTGATAATATTATCTAACATTTTTTCAAACTTTAAAGTAAACCTGTTGAATCACTATTGTAAATCAGAAAAAAAAAAAATCTAAAATTTTTTGTATTTTTTTTTAAACATTTATAATTCAAAAAATGTAATTTTTTTGAATATTTATTCTTAAAAATGCATATAATCATTAATTTAAGTGAATGTTGGGTATTCTACTCCTTTTATATATATATATATATATATATATATATATATAATATATATATATATATATATATATATATATATATATATATATATATATATATATATATATATATATATATATATATTATATATATATATCTCCAAACACATTCAAAATACCACCACAGCCGCAACCAGAAAACTCAACATCCTCAAAACAGTGGCCAACACTGATATACACAACAACATACAAACCTCAATTGCAATCTACAAACAATTTATACGCCCCACCATCAACTATGCCTCCCCCATCTGGCACCCTCTGCTCTCCGACCAAAACTTAATGACACTCCAAATAACACAAAATAAAGCCCTTCGCACCATTACCGGCTGCACACCCACAACCCCTTAACAACACCTTCATAACGAAACCAAGATACTACCTATAAGGAACCACCTCGAAATGATAGGCACCCAATTCTATGCAAAAACCTGTCTACCCACACACCCATGTCACAAAACTCTCCTCCAACCTACCAATCAAAGACTAAAACAACCTCCATCGTCCACCGGAGCCTTTTACAAACGGATCCTAAATCACATTCCCCCTCCTCCCCCCAATACCACAACAACCAAACATATACACACTCAACTAACTCATTCATATATGATCAACAGACCTCCGAACAGCATCCTTAACGAACCCCCTCCCGAAATAAACACCGACTCCAACAACCTCCCAAGACACTTACAAATCTCACTAGGAAGATTGAGATGCGGGCACCATCCAAACTTACAACATTACAAACACAATTTCAATTTAAACCAGGCAACATCTTCCACTTGTACCAGATGCAAAAGGGCCCCGGAGACCGTAAATCACTTTCTTTTAGACAACTGTCGCCCCAAAATCTTCTGGGGCATCACTTCTTTGAAAGACCTCTGGACGAGACCGACTGCGGCGGGAGGCTTCATTAGCGAAGTGTGGCCGCCTCAACAGGGGGTGGTCAGGGGGTGAGAAGGTAAAAAAAAAAAAAAAAAAAAAAAAAAAAGGTATATATATATATATATATATATATATATATATATATATATATATATATATATATATATATATATATATATATATATATATATATATATATATATATATATATATATATTTATATATATATATATAGGGACTGATGGTGGCTTTAATTTTGCTGGGGCTGGGGCTCTGGCCAGGGTTGTCTAAAATTTGTAAAAGGTTCAGAAAATTTTAGTTTAAGAAAATTAGATATAATTTTAATTGATATTCATTAGATGAACATTCACTAGCAGAAAAGGAGCAGTCCAAAGAAACATAATTGAAAAAGCAAGAAGAAAAATCTTAATTTTCTTATATTTCGTTTGATTTAATCCACCATTAATAAGTATAATTTGCCATTTTAACCCCAGCAGGCAAACCCTGGTTTCCCTGATTTTTAGCCCGGGCCCTTTTCAGTCCATATATATATATATATATATATATATATATATATATATATATATATATATATATATATATATATATATATATATATATATATATATATATATATATATATATATATATATATATATAGGGATGGAGCGATACCAAAATTTTTACTGATACCGATCCCGATACCTAAAAATTACCCGATACCGATACCTAAAAATTACCCGATACTTACCGATACTACTACCGATACCGATACTTTACTCTTATCCAAAAATTTTGCCGATACCGATACAGTATCGGAAAATATGCCGATACTTGCCAATACCGATTCTTCACTCCATCCCTAATATATATATATATATATATATATATATATATATATATATATATATATATATATATATATATATATATATATATATATATATATATATATATATATATATATATATTTTATATAATATATATATAGTTTCAGAAGTTTACATTAATTAACCTAACCTATTGTATATTAAAATTTAAATAAAATAGTGATTATAAGATTGATTCTTCAGTAAAATTGCGATTGAGTAACATTTGTTGTGACCCCTTCAAGAAGTATAAAACTAATGTTAAGAAAAGGTCTCAGGAGAATTACCATTGGAATTTGCTGAAAAATTCCCTAAATCAGGAATCATTTGTGATCAAAGAATTTGTGTTATGTGTCGAAAGAAAATAACAAATGCATCACGAAGTAGTTCATTAGATAATGGATCTGTGTCTTCTGAGACCCAGCCACATTCAAATCTAAAGGAAGGATTTGCTCCTCCAGAAACTGACCTGCATATGTTTAATAAATCTCTGACAGTTATTGGTGAATTACCAGTTAAACAAAATGTCTTAAAACGTAAACCTGAGTGTGGACAACAGAAAACTGACAAAAGGAAAAAATGTTTTTGTAAAGAAACTGAAAATCATATCACCAGATTGTCAAATTGAAGAAGCATCCACATCAGAAATAAAAATGAATTCTGATGACTCAGAAATAATTTCACAGTTAAAAAGAGAAATATTTTGGACTTACTAAAAAAAATCTGAAAAAATACAGATTTTGACAATCCTGTCAAAGAGCTGGAGTATTAAGAGAATTGAAGAAGAATTTCATGTTACAAACTGAGAAAGCTAAAAAACTTCAGTTACAAGAAGAGATTGTAAGTGCCAAATAAAAGCGAAACCAGATTCTCCCCCCAAAAAGCATAGAAAAATTAAGGTATATATATATATATATATATATATATATATATATATATATATATATATATATATATATATATATATATATATATATATATATATATATATATATATATATATATATATATATATATATATATATATATATATATATATATATATATATATATATATATATATATATATATATATATATATATATATATATATATATATATATATATATATATATATATATATATATATATATATATATATATATATATATATATATATATATATATACACATAAAATAGCTTTAAGAAACATAAACTAGGCAGCCAAAGTTAGTTGAAAACGTAATTTTCTATTGAAATAGGTTCCTGTTCAGTTGATAAGCTTCTCCCAGCTGTGTATCGCTCATTTGAAGTATTTTTTAGATTCTCTTTTTGGATATCCAACAGGCAATTGAACTCGTTATGCTTCTTGAAATCTCGCCACTTTGTGTGGTATCTTAAGTTTGGGAAAGCCAAAAATCACTCAGTCCTGTCTGGGGAATAGGGGGACCCGAGGAAACCTCTTCAGCTCTGTATATGAGTAAGAGATTGGGATGAGGTACTTCTAAGTGATCATATCATTGTCATGAATTGGCTAGTCGACACTACCAGAAATGTAGTCTTTCGCTTCTGTCCTTGTGAACAATTTATCTATGAAGAGTGTACTTATAATGATTATACCTTGATTGTCTAAAAAAATTCACATTATAGGCCAGCTTAGTGTCATTAGCAAACTTACAGACTAATCATTATATTACCTTGTCTAAATCATTTGTAAATATTAGGAATGGAAAAGAAACAGTATTCAGAACAGAAAACTTTGATAACACCACACTTTAATAGCTTTCAATAAGTCATGTATCAAATTATGCACAAACCTTCATATGCCACACTGAGATAACTTACGTGTAAGCCACCTGCGGGGTACTATTTCAAAATCTTTGCAAAAAGTCAAATATAATGTCAACTGGCTTTCTATTTTCCACACATTCAATAATATTGTCCATAAACTTTAAAAGACTTGTATGCTGTGATCTACCTTTCATAAAACTGTGTTAGGGAGAGTTTCTATAATTACTGTATATTACTGAAAATGAATTTAAATAACAGCATAAATTTTATTATTAATGATGTGTAGACAATTTTGACTGTTATAAGATTGAAACTTTGTTCCTCGTAAGTCAGTGTTCCATATGTATATAGAAAACATTTATTTCTTTCGTATGTAATATTGTTGCCTTTCATACATTCGAGTTAGGTACTGGCTTATTTGCTTTACTTTTTTTTATTTTATTTTGTATTTAATTAATTTAATTTTTATTTTATTTTTTTATTTTACAGATACCATATTTTTCGAAGGTCCAAAAGTCTAGACATTAATGTGGTGGTTGATATCTTGTCAGACATTCAAAAAGATGGTAAGTATTTATCTTTACTTAGAATTTTAAGAACTTTTCATCCATACTAACAATGGTTTAATATATGTTATGTTGATGTTCAATCTTGCTAGTGTATTGTAAATCTTAACTTTTTACATTTTTTTTAAAAAAGAATTTAAATGTTCGCTTTTAATATCCTATTGTGCACATAAACAGGCTTAACTACGCAGATTTTCAGGAGGTATATCCTAGCCATAATACATATTTATCTTTCAGGAGATTGGGAAAAAGCTTGTGAGAATATCCCAAGAAGACTTTTACAAACTGCTGACAAAACTCCTTTACATCCAAACAAAATGATAAGATTTTAAACACTGTTGGGCCTCTCTCTCTCCCATGCAAGCAGTTAGCCATTTCAACATTTCTCACATTTTTGTACCTCTGATGTCATAGGAAGATACGATCGTTCCATGTGTAACAGACGATTAGCAGATAATGGAAATGGGGAGGAAGTGTTTTGAACATTGTTCAATGTTTCTGTCAAAGTAGAAGTTCAATTATGGAATAATGATATTTGTCTTTAGTGTCATACCCACTTGTATTTCTTAATTCCTTTAAGTTCCAGTATTGGGTGGGAATTTGTTATTGTCTTGTTGATGACCACTTAAAGTGGCTATTTTAAGATTAATTTGAAATTGGTCAAGTAGATTTGCTCTTTGGGAGACTGGGTCTTAATCTTTTTGGAATTAAAACCGAGGTTGAAAAGAGTTTACTTGATATAAAAATTTGACAAATACATTACTTAAATAATTTTAGTCAATTTTGGTGCGCAGATTTAAAAAATAATGTTTTTGCTTAGCTTGTTAGGTTTCTAACAGTGAAATGCAGTATTTAATTACACTTGTTTAATGAATGAAATTGATAAATTTAAAAGAAGATACTACAGGGTTTGATTGATTAAAATTAATCCATATTAAAGTAAGCATTGGACTAATTTTTTTAAAAATTTCTCTTCTGTTCTTTTAAGTGCTGTCAAAACATTTTTTATATGATTTCCAAGAATGAGACCAGTCTACAATCTTTTTGTGGGCTAAACCATTATATAAATTTTCCATCTTCCATGATGTCATTCTTGTATAACTTTGTTGTCATTTTAGAATTCTCATGGTCTTCCACTGACTCCCAAGATGTACTGGAAATTCTGATAAGATGACAGTTGAGAAATTGAGTTTAATGCATAAGATACAACTCAACTGCCTAAAGTTTACAAGATCATCGTAATTTCCATATTTTGTTTCTTAGATACTTAATTACACTGTTGCAAAAGCAAAGTATGCTCTTGCCTTCCGGTTTAGATATTGTGTTAATGTGAATGGTTAAACTTTTATCAGTTTTCTTATAAGTGTACCATCAAATATACTAGCTTTAATCTTATCACTAAAACCCGGAAAGGTTGAATATATGTAGTGGAAAATAACCGCTTTTCTATTCATAGTTTTTACCTTCTTTCCTGAACTCCAGTTTTGATGGGTAATGGTGAAGAAGTTACCTTTTCTAGATTCATTAATATATTTATTCTCTTTATTTAAATTTTTCCCACCCAGTGTAATTCTTTGCCACAACAATGTTATGAGAATAGGAAGTATGAATATTTTGTGTACCCATTTTTTTAGACCAACAAGTTCACAATTTCAGGCCAGCACAAATCACACATTTGGTGAATACAGTATTTTAATGTTATATTATTTTTCATATGCATGGAATGACCAGTTGAAACTACCCCATATCCATTCTCATTGTTAAAAAAATGATAGTTTAATTAACATCTTCCAAGTTGAAATGTCGGTTAATAATACCAGCTCCATCGATTGCTTTCTGAAGTCCCAAAATATCACAACAGTTGCCCTTCCTCTACGTAATTGTTTTGTGCCAGGATGAAGTAGGATTTTTTTTATTTATTTTTTGAATTCTGAAAGTTGTAAATTAAATCCTTCAATTCAGGTTGCTTAAGTGTGTAAGGTTGTCTTACTTCAAAAAGGTTATTCTAAATTTTAACTTGAAATTGCAGTCAAGCTCTTCAGGTTACTTCCTTATATTGATCATCTGTATGTTTGGAAGCTCTGTTTAAGATAGGAGCAGGACTTTTATCTGATTTAGTACAGTTAATTTTTGAATTTAGATTGTTCTTGAAGTTGATATTAAAAAGAGATCTTCACAAGTCAAAAGTAGCAACCATACAATTGATTTTTTTGTCTCTGGTAACAATATAGGTCTGACAAACTTTCAAACATTTTCTCCTTCCACTTGCCCATTGTCGTGTATTTTTGAAACAAATTTTGAAGCCTGAAGAATCCCTCAACTTGTCCCTATTTAAAGGTTTGACATTAAAAAAGCCAGAGAAGTTTCATTATTGAAATTAGTAATGTTTTTTCTTGATTTGGTTGTGTAAAGCTTCCTCAGAATACAACAAAAACATTGAAAACTCTTCGAACAGATTAATATATCCATTATTTCACCAACACTAACAATTGCCATATTGTGGGAAAATCCATTATGTGGCAATCTAACAACGATATCACCCAGTATCGAATTGATTTTAATATACTGTTCATGTGAACATTCACTGGCCACCCAATATTTAAAGTTCTTTTTCCTAAGATTAGCATATCAGTATTATTCATAAAGAAACTTTATAATTAACTCTGAGAGAAAAAATTTTTAGTAAGAGGAAGAGTGAGAGCTTGCTTTATTTTTTATAATTTTATGTAAAAGCATAATTTTTTTTTCTGTTTCTTGATCAGAAAAAAGAAAAAAACCTACATTTTGCATAACTTGTGCCCTTAATAAATTAATGTACTTTTATTTTGACAAAAAAAAAAAAAAAAAATTTTTTTTTTATTAATGTTTAGTGTTCCTTTTTCATATTCTTCATAATAGTTTCTATAGAAGGTGTTATGGAATGGAGAAAGAAAGAAAGAATGCAGTGGAGGTTGGCTCCTGGCTTCCCTTCCATCCAAATATAAGTTGTTAATTTACATTTAAGAAATCATTAATTCTAAGTTATGAAATTTATGAAGTAAATATATGTTTTTTTTTTTTTTTTTTTTTTTTTTTTACTTACATTAAAATTATATAAAAAATATTTTAATGTAAGTTTTTTTTTTTTTTTCATTTTTTTGATCTTGTAACATTCAAAGCAAGAATAAAAGTAATTTCTGTTATCTTCCTCAGTACTATTAATACCTTTTTATAGAAACCTAAATTACAAAAAAGAAGAATCATCTGGAATGGACGTTATTGGACTAACACCACATGAAAACTTTCTTTTAAAAGAACACTCATTAAAAGTAATATATTTTCAGGATGTTTGAAACAGGCTTTTAATACAGATTCTCCTAAAGTATACACTAATGGCAAATAGAAATATACATAAAAGTGATACACAAAATGTGCAGGATGAGATGCAAAAAGAAAATATTAGTAGGATGGTTGTCATTGTCAGAAACTTGTCAGTTTGTTAAAAGTTGTTTTAATTGTTCATTTTCTAACAATTCATAACCATGCTACTAATAATTTTTTTTTTTTTTTTGCCTCATTTGCACATTTATGTATCATTTTTATGTACATTTCTATTTGCCCTTGGTGTGTGCTTTAGGGAATCTGTATTAAAAGCTGTTTCAACACCTGAAAATATATTAATTTTAATCAATCAACTTTTTTAAAAGAAATTTCGCATTAGGTTTTAACGTACAGTCGTGAACAAAAGTTCGTTCGTATTAAGCTGGAAATAAATATTTATATAAAATGGAGATCATTTCATAAAAGCTCTATTTTGAATAAAAAGAAAATAAAAACATTGAGAGGGGCTTAATTGAACTGTGATTGGCTGAACCTGAGATGATCTCCATTTTATATAAATATTTATTTCCAGCTTAATAGGAACGAACTTTTGTTCACGACTGTACATTCCAGTTTCTTGAATCTTCTTCTTCAGGAGATCTTCATTAGATCTACAGAACTTTCAGATTGTGCTAAAGTGAAATTGGAGAGGTGGTAAGCTTTTTTTTTTCATTTTGACCCAAAATGTTGGTTTAATCTCTTTTAATCTTCTATTTTTTAAGATAAACTTTAAATACTCGTTTGTGTTCTTTTGTAAAACAAAGTCTTTTCCAAAAGTAAACTTGAGATTGCGGGTTGTGCACATACAATTTTTCATTTTTTAAAATTCAGCAAAAGTAATGTGCTGAAATTTCAAAATTATCTTTAAATGATAAATAAAATATTTTGATAGTGGAATAATAATTAATATGGATATATAGACTCTCAATTGATATAAAGGATGAATTTTTAGACCTTACTGAGAAGAATATAAAAGAGGAGTCTTTAATTGGATTGTAATGTTGAAGATTTAAAGAAGGAACTCCTTGGACGTCGCCGACATAAAGGAACTTGAAATGATTTGTTTTCAGACGAGTGAAAATGCTTGTAGTTTTCAGGTAGTTTTAAAAGTCATAGTTCTCTGATATATTTTTCAACAAATTTTTTTTTTTTTTTCAACTAAAAAACTATTTATTTTAATCTACAACAGCTTATTTATTTACTTTTTTTATTAATATATTTGGTAATTGCTATTGAAAGTAAGATTCCATATTTTTTAAATTTATAAAGAAATTTCTATAACCTTGCTATAACAAGTTAATATTAGCCAAAATTGTTTAAAGTAAGACAATTTTCTTATAAAGAGATAATTGTTAATTAAGGTTGGTTAATTACTAACTTAAAAAGGAAAAATTGTACACGACTGACAGCTAAATAATAATCAGCTTAACTTTGAAGACCGAACTTTTATCACCAACCTTCTTGACCTTAATTCTTTAGCATTTTTTATTTTAAAAACAAAGTGTTTACTAACTCTATTTAATTTTTCTATGTAATTCAAAATTTTTTTATTTCTTATCCTTTTTGACAACAATACACTTAAATTTAGGATGCAAATTCTTCTATTTTCAAAGGCATAATACCTTCAACTAATCAAATATTCAGTCACGAATATTTTATGTAAATAATAATATAAACAAGATACATTATAAATAAAAAAGTAAAAGCTTTTGAAAAAATCTACACACACAAGCATATGAATTAGATTAATCTGATCTGCTCATTTATAGGGATAGGCCGGATATCCTGTAATCCAGCCAGATAACAGGATATCCGGCCCATCCCTAATATTTTAATACTTTGAAAATTATAATTCTTATAATTAAGAATTTTATTTCTACCGGATATCTGGCCAGATAGCAGGAAAAATGCTGGATATCCAGCCCACCCTACTCATTCATAGTGCGAACGGGATTCACTTCCTGTCCATTGGTATGACAGGCGATAACGAAAGCTTACTTACTATTCATCTGACAGAAGCCCTTAAAGTTGAAAGCTTTTGTACTTGCAGCATCTTTGGAACTTCCCATGTTGTATTTGTGATATTCAAAATACTTTTTGATCTTGATAAAGCTTAGGGTAAATGAATCATGGTTGCTAACTATATTATTTTATACTTAATAAATGCTTTTGTAATTGCTCTTTACACTTAAAAAGACCAAAAAACTTTTATTTATTTAAAATTCTTTCTGACTAAATTTGAAAATAAGTAACTTAGGAATAAAAATATTAATAAGGCATTAAGAAATTTAAAGTTAAATTTGCATATGAAATTTGTTCAACAAAAAATTTTTTTTTAAATATTTAAAAAAAATTTAAAAAAAATTTTTTTAAAAATATTTTTTTAAACGATACTTCAACCAAAAGATGAAGTAATTTAAACCAAAGTAACTACTATTAATATCTGCTTTTGGTTTTATTTTCAGTAGTACTGGTAACAATACATTAGAATTAACTAATAATATATCGTGAGAAGTTATAGTTACTAAGAAATCCTTTTGTGAGTATAAATACGCTTGACTAAACACTCTGTCACTAAAGATAATTGATGGTTAAGCAGTTAGATATTTTATTAAAAGTTCAAATAAAAAACGATCTTTATATAGAGCTTTTGTTTCTTCTCTCCCTAAAATTTGATCATTATGGCAGGTCTCAGATAAAGATGTGTTGCTAGAGTTGCAAAGCAACATTACTGTTAATCATTTAATATTGTTTTCTTTTTGAATTACTACTACTTAATATTTTATTTCTTTGTTATTCCTTGCTGTAAGACTCCTCTGACGGCAAATATCTGAGGTTTCCCCTCCTCGTATTTCTATTTCATCTAATGATTAATATTACCAAAACACTTCCTGAAGGATGAGTAACTTTTCTTCTGAATATCTTTTTTTCGTGTTAAGTTTTATATTAGAATTGGTGGGCATATCGCCTTGACTATAAGGATATATGATAAGTTGATTTCTTTTGAAATTATTTTGATTTTCTTTCATTTCTAAGCACAGTTTTTTTTTTTTTTTTAATATGGTCCATAACACGAATTAATTCTGAGGATTTAAAAATATCTTTCTTAAATTGTACAAGAACGTTCTTATAATAAGAGATACGGAGCTGGAATAGAATTAAAATAATTTTTTAAAAGGTGAAAATATAGGAGATGGTAAAAAGCCTTTAATATTATGCTTAATAAGATAATGATATAACTTTAAATGAAGTAGGAGTTATAGAACTAACAAAACTAAGCATTATACTAAAGCAAACGAAGGTTGTACTATCCGGTGTTCAAAGTATGCAAAGTTAAACTCTACTTTAAAATGAACTTCTGCTTGTAGTTTGCGATAGAGATTTTGTTAAAACTTTCACATAAAATATATTTTCTTTGTAATCCTTTATTTCAATAGTTTTACAATTAAAATGTAAATATTTAGCTTCAGATTTTACATATAAAAAAAGTTATATTTCAGTAATGCCCAAGTCTTACTGCATTGATTCATATGGAGTCGAGCTTAAAATGGGAAAATTTTGATTAGTATTTTTAGTTTTTTTTTTTTTTTTGTTTAAAGTTTTTTGAGCCTTATTATTATAAATTCCATTAGAATGAGAAACAACTTTGTTCTTCACTCAATAATGTTTTAAGCAAAACAAAAAAAAAAACTCAAATCAGAACAAGAAAACAAATTATTAAAAGATAATGTTGGAAACTTTCAGACGTAAATTAAAAAGGCTGTTTTTTGTACAGCACATTTGGGAAAACGTTTAAATCACAGAAAATCTGTTTAGATGTCCTGAAGGAAATCTTGAATACAAAAAAAAAAAAATACAAATAGAAAAAATTATTCAAATATTTCAGATGTAACTATAATAGTAACCATAAAAAGGAGATCTTGGTCATCAATTAACACACACAAGTTTGAAATTGTTTAAATGTTTTGACTGCAGTGATGAATATAAAAGAAAAGACAGACTAAAGTTCCATTTGTTGGCACCCAACAAAGTAAAATTATTTTAAATGTTAAGAGTGAGTCGTGAATATGACTTTAAAAGGCTAATTGCAACAATATAAACTTTCTTATGAATGGTATCAGAATGGAATTTGGATTTTGAAAAATGTACATTTGTACTATTAATAAAAGGGAGTAGAGAAAATGCTGAAAATATTAATTAATAACGTTTGTATGAAAGAATTAAAACCGGAAGCTACATACAGATACTTAGGATGAAGGAATAGAGAACAAAATAATGAAGTATTGAAAAAAAAGGAATAATATTTATATAGACTAAAACCAATTCTAAAAACTGAAATTAAAACCCAAAAACCAAAAATTGAGGATATTAAAGGGTACTAGCCATACCACTTAATAACATATGGTTTCGGAATGACCTATGAATTGGTTCCAAAATTAGATTAACAAAATTGGCGTAAAAAACAAGAAAATAATTACATGCAAAGAAACTAATATATAGAAGTCAGTTCACGGATAGAATATATATTAATGCTTATAGATGAAATTTACGAGAAGGAAATAATAGGATTAAGTGAATTTGTAAAATGAAAGGTACAAAATATGTACATTGGATAATAGAGAGTCAACAACAACATTCATGGAGGAGAGAGCGAATGATTATCTTAATGAATATATGACAGAAATAGACGAAGAAATATGTAGAAAAGATACGGAATTAAATAATAAAAAATTTTTAAAAATAAAGGAGATTTACAAAACAGATTAAAAGTAAATGAGACTGAATGATGAAACCACAAACATGCAAGAAAATATAAAGAAGTCTTGAACAAAGCTTACTTTAATAAAGAAACACTAAAACTAATATCTAGGGGATATCTAAGATTCGAAAAAGAGAGGTCACTTTTAACAGCCCAAGACAGTGAACTTGGGAACAAACTGGTTTAAAAACATTTGGAGTAGAACTATGGTAATAAATGTAGATGTGTAGAGTGAGGGAGGAGTCTGTTCTCCACATACTATCTGGATGTAAGACTCTACTTCACGGACAAGTGTATACTGAAAGATACAAGTTGTAAATTCATACACTTCAGATTGTTCAAAAAAAAAAAAAAAAAAAATTCAACGTACAAATAGCAGCAGATAACTACAGAAACTTCTCCCACATCGTCAATAGCAGGCAACGAAAACGCCAAGATCTTGCATGACTACTCAATTCCAACTGATAATAGTATATTCTGTGAAATAGGTCAGATATTGTTTTAACAGATAAAACCAATAGCAAATGCTATGTGATCGAGATCGGTGTCTCTTATGATGAAAAGGTATCGCTGTACGAAAGGGAAAAAGGAAACAAAATATCAACAGTTAAAGCACGAGAATCAGACGAAAGTGGAATGTAGAGGAAGTGATAGTGATAACTGATAGTAGTGGGTGTATTGAGAACAATTAAAACTAGTCTCATTGCCCATATAGAGAGGCTTCGATAAAGTTGAAGTTCATAACAACGGAACGAAGTTTGGAAGTGGGTTTTCAATGTCCCCAAAACTCAATTCCTCCATCTCTCTGCTCGACACAATCTTCCACACAACTATATATCTTCTTCAAAATCACACAACTCAAACATTCATCTGTCCTTAATATTCTTGGTGTTTCTTTTACTGTGATCTTTCTTAGAATGATTACATTACTTCTCTTCCTAAGAAGCTTCTAAGAGGTTAGGTGTTTTAAGTAGCCTTCAGAATTTCATCACACCACCCCAGTTGCTTGCTCTTTAAATGAGTGTTGTTTACCCATGTATGGGAAACACATCACACATCTGTGGTGGTTCCACACATAGAGCTCTTCTCGAAAAGGTGGAGTCTAGGGCTTTTCATATTATAAAGGCTAAAGGTGGAAATACGGTATGAAACGTTCACATTGTATTAAATAAGGATGTGGAAACGCTTGGTATTAACCTTTCTAATGAGATTAAGATTCTTCAGGATAGAAGCTAACTCAACTCAATTATATATATATATATATAATATATATATATATATATATATATATATATATATATATATATATATATATATATATATATATATATATATATATATATATATATATATATATATATATATATATATATATATATATATATATATATATATATATATATATATGCGAATTTTAGATCAAGAGTAAGGGTGAAGAGGGAACTATTGGATTGGTTTAGCATAGGAGTGGGATTGAGACAGGGGTGTGTAATGTTGCCATGTTATTTAATCTATTGATGGATGGTGTAGTTAGAGAAATGGAAAGAGAAGGGAAGGGTATTAGGTTGAGAAATATGGAGGGTGAATGGGATGCGAATGTTTTACTTTTTGCAGATGATGCGGTGTTGGCGGCAGAATCTGGAGAAAAGTTGAGAATACTTGTGAGAGAGTTTGAAGGGAAATGTGCAAACACGAGATTGAAAGTCAATCCAGCGAAGAATAAAGTTATGAAGGATTGGAGGTGGGGATGAGGAAATGTGGAGGGAGGAATGGGGGGTGTAGAAGTTTGGGGATGGAAACTTGAGGAGGTGAATGAATTCAAATATCTAGCAATGTTGGGTGGAAGGTAAGGGTGGGAAGGAAAAAGAAATAAAGAATAGAGTGGTAGAGGGAATGAAAGTGTTGGGGGGCCTAAGAGAAGTATGGAAGAAAGGAAAAATTTCGAAAGAAATAAAGATAAGAATGTTTGAATGTATGTGTTTACCTTCTGTATTGTATGGGTGTGAAACATGGATGATAAGTGCTCGGTCGAGAAAAAGTTTCAATGTCTTTGAGATAAAAGATTTGAGAGCGATATGTAAATTGAGAAGGATTGATAGGATTAGAAATGAAAGAATAAGGGAGATGTGTAAATGGAAGGGTGTAATTGATAGAGCGGAGAAGGGTGTGCTAAAATGGTTTGGACATACGTGTAGAATGAATGAGGACAGAATGGTTGGCAAGGTACTTAGATCCGATGTGGATAGGGGAAGGGTAGGGGGAGGGGAAGGCCGAAGTGGAGATGGATGGATGGAGTGAGAGTGATTTTGATGTAAGGAATTTGAGTTTAGAAGAGGGTAGAAGATTTGTGGAGACAGAGAGAGATGGAGGGAGGTGGTGAAAGGGGTTGAAAGGTAAGAATAGTTATGTTTGTAAGGGAATTGTGGCGGGCACCACCCCACGAAAGTGGGAAAGGTGATAGTGAAATATATATATATATATATATATATATATATATATATATATATATATATATATATATATATATATATATATATATATATATATATATATATATATATATATATATATATAATTAACATCCGCATCCGCACTTTTCAAAAATTCAACATCCGCATCCGCATCCGCACTTTCGAAAATTCAACATCCGCATCCGCATCCGCAAATTAGAAAATATGACATCTGATCCATCATATATATATATATATATATATATATATATATATATATATATATATATATATATATATATATATATATATATATATATATATATATATATATATATAATATATATATATATATATATATATATATAATCCAACCAATAATAAACGGACTAAACCAACAACCAACTCACAAAACAATATTAATAGCAATAGACATAAACAAAGCTTTCGATACAGTCCCGAGACACAATCTAATCCACAAACTCCTCCAATCCAATATCCCAACAAACACCATAAATAACAACAGACCGACACCTATCCAACACCCACCCACAAGTTCTCCTAAATAACACCCATACCCCTCAACAAAACTCCAAAAATTCTCGGCCTAACCTTCGACACCCACCTCACCTTCACCAAACACATTCAAAAACACCATAACAGCCGCAAACAGAAAACTCAACATCCTCAAAACAGTGGCCAACACAGACATTAACAACAACATACAAACCTCTATTTCAATCTACAAACAATTTATCCGCCCTACCATCAACTATGCCTCCCCTGTCTGGCACCCAATGCTCTCCAAACAAAACTTAAAGAAACTTCAAATAACACAAAATAGAGCCCTTCGCACAATTACCGGATGCACACCCACAACCCCTCAACAACACTTACATAATGAAACCAAAATATTACCTCTAAATAACCACCTCGAAATGATAGGCACTCAATTCTACGCAAAAACCCTTCTACCCACACACCCATGCCACCAAACTCTCCTACATCCAACCGAACACAGACTAAAACAACCACCTTCATCCACAGCTACCTTCTACAAACCAATCTTAAATCACATCCCCCCACCCCCCAACACCACAATAACCAAACATATTCATACTCAACTAACCCATTCCTACTTGACAAACAGACCACCAAACAACATTCTTAACACACACCCTCCCGAAATAAATCCCGACTTCAAAAATCTTCCAAGACACTCACAAATCTCCTTAGCAAGGCTGAGATGTGGGCACCATCCAAACTTACAACAATACAATATAAACCAGACATCATCTCCACTTGTACCAGATGATTGAGAGGCCCCGAGACCGTGTCAACTTCCTGTTACTCTGTCCTTCTAATTCTCGCCTCAGAATCTTCTGGGACATATCTGCCTTGAGTGATCTCTGGAGAGGGCCGACTACGGTGGAAAATGAGTGTCGTCTGTACAGAGAATCAGGATTCTGGAAATGCCAGAACCGATGCCACAAATTAAACTGTGAACAGTGATAAGTAAAGGGAGAGATTATTGTAATGTTGAGTGCAGTTTGGAAATGCCACTAGTACTCCCACTTCATTCTTCGTCATAGAGCAATAAAAGTAAACCAATACAGATTCTGCATAGAGTTCAAGGTGAGAAAAGAAGTGAGCTTTGAATGAAGCAGGAAAATTGCTAGATTTTAATAAAGTGGATAACGATAAGCACCTATGGAGATGGGTACAACAGCTTGCAGAAATTTTCTTATAAATATACAGAAGGGTGGCAGAAGAATAATCTTGAAGCTTAATTTAGTGGGGAATGAACAAGTCCTTGTCAATCATTTTGAACTGGGTTCAGAAGGTTCAGAACACGTAGGTTTTTCCATACATAGTACTCCCGTTACTATATTGAATTGACACAGTTTTTCTATCTGTTCTCAAAGTTGTGGAAGTAGGTAAAAGCAGGTCCAAAAGACGATGACGGTACATTTTTAAGTTTACCCTATAAGACATCCCTCTATTATCATAGCTAGAAATATTACTTGCAGCTCAAACTTAATTTTCGAGCAAATAAAGGTGGAGTGCAGGTGATGTAGCTTCTTGTCTTCAAACTTTTCCCTTCAGAGGAGGAGTATGACCTAAGAGTAACTTCTTGGTAATGACTGCTGAGATAAGGGAAGGGGCAATGAACCCCATGGTACTGGCTTGAAGTTTTGTCTATTCAACTAGTTGGTTTCCCAGCTACTCCTGCCAACAAAACTGGAATCCTTAATTAATGTCAAACGAAGTCGTCTGTAAGAATATTGCTTTAAAAAAAAAAAAAAAAAAAAACGAGATATGAAGAGTGGTCTCATTGAATTACAAAGACTTTAAGTTGGCCAATCAGGTTCCTCATTACCTAGGATATTAACTGGAGATGGGATACAGCAAAACCATATTACTATGGAGTAGCAGAAATCTTTGTACGAATAGGACCAACTAATTTAATTGTTACTACTATCAATGATTGAAGTGAGATGCATGAAAATGAGGACCAACTAATTTAATTGTTACTAATATCAATGATTGAAGTGAGCTGCATGCAAAGTAGATGTGTCTGGATTTAGAAGGGATTGAGATTCTCACTAGTACTATTATCAATTCTAAAATAACAACAAGAATAAACTGGAGCATATGAAATAGTAATATCAGAAAAACCTCGAACGTAATAATGTCTCCCTTCTATAAGGAGACATGTATAAACTAATGTGAGAATTAAAAGGTAGCAGGTCCATAAAACGATGATAGTTCGTTTCTAAGTTTACCATATAAGGGAGACGGACCTCCATGATCATACCTAGAAATATTACAAGAAATATAAAGTTTGATAAAGGTAAAGGGAGAGGTAAAGTTGGATAACGAAAAGAAAACCTTGGAATCTAAAAGTACTAGGAAGCATGTTCAATGCTGTATGCATAGAGTAGTAATTATAATTTCCATAATAGAACGTTTAAATATTTGAATTCGTTGGCTATAAACCTATGATTCTGAACCGTCAATAATGTAGGCAGTAGTGAGCTGAAGTCAGTTCGCACTGGCTCTCCATTAAAAATTTTCAGAAAAGTGAAAGGTTGCTAACTCTTGCTGTTCAATCATACAGGGAAGCAAAATCGGTTAACAATTTTTGGTAACAAATTTTGGTATCTCACTACTGAATAAAGGATGGTGAATCACTTTACCAATGGTTGGGTTAGTTCTGAGGGCGAGTGAAAAGGAATGTTGTACCCATTAGATATTTCCTTCTGAAGGACAATGATAATGTTTGTTTTGAAAA
>SEYY01019370.1:5000-7500 GCA_009176605.1 Armadillidium nasatum
AATATAACCAGAAAAATGTTTGTGTATTGTACTTTTAAAGTCGTTATAGTTGTGCGGGAGGTTATTCCGAGTAGATGGATGGCTAAACAAAGTTTTGAAGCACTAGAACAAAGTTTTGAAGCACTAGAACAGCCATATTCTTTTTCCTTCAATTTAGCATACAAGAAAAATTAGAGATTAGTTACTCCATTGCTTTCCTTATAACATTGACTATTTGCTCTTGAGTGAAACATCTATAAATTTAAATGCAGTTATAATAGATAGAAACATGAATTTTAGAGTGGATTGATGAAGTGATAGATTGAATATTATTAATTAAAAGAGTAAATATAGTTGGGAACAGAACAGAAACCTGAGGAACATCACTCATGATTGATGTTACAGAGAGCTATAGTTCAAACTTTAAAACAATCGTTAGTGATGTTCCAAATATTAGTGTTCTAAATATTTATTTATAAAATAATGGTTTTAATTTGATTTATTCGAGTCTCTTATGAGTGGTTACTTTAAAATTTTGTTATATTAAACAATCGCAGCCAAATTATGAGGCTACATTAGGATGATTTTTTATTTATCCTTCTCATTGTAGCTTCCATGATTTCTTTTCCAACATGTCTACAGTATAATTGATGTTACAGAGGGCCATAACTCAAACTCTAAAGCAATTATGCAGTAGATATGTTTGAAAAGAAATTATTGAAGCTACAATGAGAAGGATAAATAAAAAAAATCAGGCAAATGTAGCCTAATAATTTGGCTGTGACTGTTTAATGTAACAAAATTTAAAAGTAAGAGGCTCAAATAAATCAAATTTAAACCATTATTTTATTCTGGTCAAATGTACTAAAAGTTCAAAATGTTGACTTTTATTTTGGTGCTTTTCAATTTAACTCTCTCCACGTACCAGTCATAATATTTTCAAGACTCATTTCCCGGTGAAAAGCGAAAACGCACACCTAAAAAGGGGAAAAAATAATTTGAGAAAACTGAGTTCGAAAATTCAGAATTTAAAAAGTCAGATTCAAATTCAGAAGACTTTCAAGACAACTCCCAAGGCACCAAAATTTACCGATTCCGATAATAATTGGGCAACAACTTACACTCAATTTTCTGGAGTATGATTAAAAAAAATTTTTTTTTCAACTGTTCTCTTATTTTTTCAAATTCATATATAATTCATTCTATAGTTTATAATAAATCATTTTATTTTAGGTGGACAGAAAAGTTAGGACATATAATAATAATAATAATAATAATAATAATAATAATAATAATAATAATCTCAATCTCAACCCTCCAACGTGCCACGGAGGTAGGCAGATTATTTTTATTCAACTAATTGCTTTTTTACAATCACAATAAACACTATAGAACTGTTAAGTACATGAATCAAGCTATGCAAATGTTAGAATAGTTTGGTGATGCATTGCCTGTTATTAAAAGTATCCTTTCTGTAGTTTTAAAGAAGTTCTGATAGAAATTGCTAAAGACAAAAATAATGGAGATTTATCTCCACAAAATTACCTATTTTTTTTCTTTTTCTTTTATCAAAATTCTGGCTTCTGGAATTTGACAAAAATTATGGTTTCAAGACTTGGAATATCTTTACAATATACATTATTTCTTGGGACTTTATATCTTGTATTGAAACTTTTAAACGTATTGTAACTATTAAACATACAAATGTTCTAGTAGGTAAGTTTGAGTTAATTTGTTTTTCAAGATGAATAAATCACATTTACCTGTTGTGGGTCGCTAAATTCATTTGCGAAAAATATAGCCCCAGTCGGTCCTACTGATAAAAATATCAGATTCTTTACACAGAACAAAAAATGAAAACCAAAACTAAATTTGGAACTTCAGCACAGGAAAAAAGGCTACGAAGAACGTTACCATCCCTTTTAGAAATCTGCTTGATTTCGTAGAATAAATTAATTATTATATATATTTTTAAGTCATCTTTTACTCCTTCCGAAAACTTAAATAACAACTCCTATAACATCAACCAGAGTTTACAATAATATTGTAAATTTTGCATCAACCGACCTCTTTACCCATTGCAGTTACTACCTTGCCAAGACTGAAGATGTAGAATCTGAACCACTCCTGGCATACTTTATTTTTACGTTTGATAACTATACACAGAGAATCAAATTTGGATTGAGTGAAAAAGATTTGAAGGTGTTTCAGTATAATTTTAATAGATATATATATATATATATATATATATATATATATATATATATATATATATATATATATATATAATATATATATATATATATATATATATATATATATATATATATATATATATATATATATATATATATATATATATATTATATATATATATATATATATATATATATATATATATATATATATATATATATAATATTATATATATTATTTATATATAATATAATAATATATATATAATATATATTATATATATATATATATATATATATATATATTATATATATTATATATATAT
>SEYY01019370.1:17500-22500 GCA_009176605.1 Armadillidium nasatum
TATAATATATATATATATATATATATATATATATATATATATATATATATATATATATTTAATTTTTGTATTTAAGTACACTCCATGTAGCCTCTATATTTTGGGTGTAAGCTCCAGTTTGAGGATCCACAAAATTTTTACTGTGGTTCAAAGTAAGATTTTAAAAAAAATTGTTTTTTACGACAATTGATGAACTAACAAACTTAAATTTGGTGTTATACCCAGCATTTGTCTACAGGGGGGTTCTGCCCCCCGTACCCCCGACCCGTGAGTGATGATGATATTGTCGACTACTTTTCCTGTCGACGATTTGGGGTATTTCCCATTATTTCCAATTTGTAGAGTTTCAGAGAGAGTTCCCTCAAGTAAACTTGTGCCTATATATATATATATATATATATATATATATATATATATATATATATATATATATATATATATATATATATATATATATATATATATATATATATATATATATATATATATATATATATATATATATATATATATATAATATATATATAAAAATGTAGGGTAATGAAAATTCTTCTAAAAAAATTTTCTCTGCAGAGTATACAATAATCTTTCTGGTTCCTCTTCAGGTCTGATCTAAGAAATTGCAAAATGGTCGCTCTAACTTTGCTTCGTAATCTACTCCTAAAATAGTAAAATTTTCAAAAATATATTTTTGGCTCTCCAAATTAAACAGTCAAAAGGCAAAAAATATCCTGAAGGTATCCTTCTAATAGCTCCCTAAACGTCTATGTCCGAGGTTCCACCCAACCTAATAATACGTTTCGTTAATTCATCTACCGAAATAGAATACTCTTCATAACCATCTAACTTATCTTCTCATCTGTTTAGACACTAATCAGGCCAACTTCCAAATTTTTTCTTGATGCAAGATCTTCCTACTCATCTGTTAACGTAATCTCTTCCTAAACATAATCGCTCAATTCCGAATTAACCCAAAAACTAATCTCTTAAATGTAGTTAATTGAATAATAAAATCTGTTAAATTCTTCCTTCCGTTAAATCTCATTTTAAGCGTCTTGTACAATTTTAAACGCCTTGTATCACTACATATATAATATATATATATATATATATATATATATATATATATATATATATATATATATATATATATATATATATATATATATATATATATATATATATATATATATATATATATATATATATATATATATATATATATATATATATATATATATATATATATATATATATATATATATATATATATATATACTATTTAAAACCTTTTTTCGCCCATTGCTATTATTTATTATATTATTATTATTATTATATTATTATTATTATTATTATTATTATTATTATTATTATTATTAGTCTTATTATTATTTATGCTATTATTATTCTATTATTTTATAAATTATTATTATTATGTATATTATTGTTGTCATTATTATTTTTATTATTATTATTATTATTATTATTATTATTATTATTATTATTATTATTATTATTATTATTATTATTATTATTATTATTATTATTATTATTATTATTATTATTACTATTATCATCATTATTAATGATTCTATCATTTGTCATTATATCTATAGAATATCCCGTAGAATTAAATCCGTATCGACAGAAAAAAAAATTCCCCTTTTTAAAATCTCGACTTTTCTCAAATATTTTTGTCGAACAAAATAATAAAAACAAACATTTTTCAGGTTCCTTACCGTATTATTTCATTTTTATTACTTTCCAAGAGTAATAATAATAAATGATGATAATAATAATGGACTTTATTTCTTTATTTTATTCTTTTCTATCTCTCTCTTTGTTGTATTTATTTTCTATTTCTCAATTTATTCTCTCTTTTTTTTCTTTCTTTATTTCTGTTCTTGTTTACCTTCCTTTCTTTCCTTGTAAATCTTCTTTCTCTCATTATTCCTATCTTTCTCTCCATCCAGGAATCTCTCCAGAAATCTCTCCGTGTACCTGCCTCTTTGTCAGTCTGTCTGTGCTACTCCTTCTCTTCCCAATCCCTCCCTCAGTCAGGAGGAATCCAATTTTTGAATCTTTTTTAAAAACGAGCAAAGCCATCACGCCGTAGGAGAGTGAAGAGCTCTTTTGGTAAAAAAGAAATACCTTCCGCAAATACGAGAAGGCAAAAAATAATATGCTCTGATCTTAACAGAATTTCATATTTTTTAAAAGACCTTTTCATTTACCATTTTATATATATATATATATATATATATATATATATATATATATATATATATATATATATATATATATATATATATATATATATATATATATATATATATATATATATATATATATATATATATATATATATATATATATATATATATATATATATATATATATATATATATATATATATATATATATATATATATATATATATATATATATATATATATATATATATATATATATATATATATATATATATATATATATATATATATATATATATATATATATATATATATATATATATATATATATATATATATATATATATATATATATATATATATATATATATATATATATATAATATATATATAGTATATATATATATATATATATATATATATATATATATATATATATATATATATATATATATATATATATATATATATATATATATATATATATATATATATATAATATATATATATATATATATATATATATATATATATATATATATATATATATATATATATATATATATATATATATATATATATATATATATATATATATATATATATATATATATATATATATATATATGTATGTGATATATCCGCATCTGCATCCGCATTCGCATTAAATTTTACATCCGTATCAGCAGTTCATGATTTTGCAATATCCGCGTCCGAAATTATTAAATGCGGATGTATAAAATTTTGAAAAGTTATTAATTTGTTGGCTAATGTTTGGTTAATTTTTTGGATAGAATGAATAAGAAAATAATTATTTTTCATGCATTATATATATATATATATATATATATATATATATATATATATATATATATATATATATATATATATATATATATATATATATATATATATATATATATATATATATATATAATATATAATATAATCTTCCTAAAACGTCTAGTCTCTTCGACCTCCTGGACGACTCTGTCAATATTCCTTCTACTTCTCCTATCAGACGTCCCATGTCTTTACCTGTAATTACATTTGATCGGGTGCATTGGATTCTGAAATCTATAAACGTTAGGAAGGCAAGCCGCCCGGAAAGCATTTCTCTCCGAGTTTTAAGGGAGGGTGCTTCTGAGCTGGCTCAGTTCCTCGTTCGACTTTTCTCTCTATACCTCAATTCTAGTACTTTCCCTCAGTATTGGAAGCGCGCATTTGTCCAACCTATTTTGAAAAAAGTTGGCCATTATGATCCTTCTAACTTTCGTCCTATAGCTCTCACTTATATTTTGTCTATTTTTGAAACCCTTCTCAACTCCCATTTCTTAGATCATCTGTAATCCCATTCTCTTCTTTCTGATCGTCAGTACGGCTTTCGAAGCTCGAGGTCTACTTGTGATATACTTTCCAATCATACAAATTTATGATTTTCTGCCCTTAGGGACAATGGAGAGACTTGTGTGGTGACTCTTGACATATCTAAGGCATTTGACCGGGTATGGCATGCATCACTGCTTTTCAGGCTCCCCTCCTTTCGGTTTCCTCCTTCTCTTTGCTTAAATGCAAAGGAGTGGAGGACCAAGAGTCAGAGAAACACTAAAGAAGATCACTAGTAGAGCGGTTTATTTATTATTTATTTACAATATAAATATATTTATTTTTTTTAATTTTTTTTACGAAAGCCATATTGGCGATCAGAGATAAGATTTTAAAAAATTGAGAGATTTCCAAATCTTCATGTTAAGGATAGATTCGAAAACTTTAGAAAGAACGGAGGTTAAAGAAATGGTACGGTTATAGTTGGAGGGTTGAGAGGAGTCCCCCTTCTTGGCATAGACGAAATTGAGCGCACGTTTCTAGCAAGAAGGAAAAACTGAACTAGAAAGACAGAGGCGAAATACTTCATCAATGTAGGATGCAAACTCAGAAACCCAAGTTTTGAAAACCACATAAGAGATACCATGAGGGTCTTACAACTTCTTAGTGTTAAGTTCAGAGGTTGCAGAAATATATATATATATATATATATATATATATATATATATATATATATATATATATATATATATATATATATATATATATATATATATATATATATATATATATATATATATATATATATATATATACATACATATACTATATTATGTAACAATAACAGTTTACCTTAAAAATTGTAAGAATTCAAATTGTAAAAGAAAAATAATAATGTTTATCGTCAAAATAAATCTGTAACCAAAATTGAAAAAAGTTGCCCTAAATTTATGTTTTAAAAATATTTATTATTTTATATATTTATTTTCATAATTCTTTTGCATATCCCTTGATAGATTTTCATAATAATAATGATAATAATAACAATCTTTGTATATGTTCAAATTTAGTTTAAAAATGTAAATTCAACTCGTACAAATTTACAATGGAAATCATATATATATATATATATATATATATATATATATATATATATATATATATATATATATATATATATATATATATATATATATATATATATATATAATATATATATTATATATATATATATATATATATATATATATATATATATATATGTATATATATATATATATATATATATATATATATATATATATATATATATATATATATATATATATATATATATATATATATATATATATATATATATATATATATATATATATATATATATAATATATATATATATATATATATATATATATATATATATATATATATATATATATATATATATATATATATATATAT
>SEYY01019370.1:30000-31184 GCA_009176605.1 Armadillidium nasatum
CCGTCGAAGAAGATGGGAAAGTTGGGAGGTGTTTTTTAGAGATGTGAAGAAGTTGAGTTTTTAAAGAGTTGAATTTCCCAAGGTTGAGGCGTCTTCCAATTGGGAAATTCCTTCAGATCGGCAAGAATGAGTCGAAAAGAAGAGGAGAAGGAACTCTAGAAGCAAAGGAGGAAGCAGATTTGAAATGAGTAGAAGAATGGAGAGTCGAGTCGTCGGCATAATAATTAACAAAGTTAGAAGTGGAGCTGAGAAGATCGTTAATGAAAAGTAAGAATAAAGTTAGAGATAAAACAAAACCCTGAGGTATACCACAATTGACAGAAAAGGAGGAAGAGGTCGCACCTTCGACAAGTGCCGATATAGAACGATCTGAGAGAAAACTAGACATAAATAAACAAAGAGGAGGAGGAAACCCAAATTAAGGGAGCTTGGAGAGTTGTGACCAATGCCACATCCGGTCGAAAGCCTTGGAAATGTCAAGCGCTACCACACAAGACTCCGCATAATCACTAAGAGCAGTAGACCATAAATCAATAAGGTAGGAAAGAATATCTCCAATAATATATATATAATATAAATATATATATTATATATATATATATATATATATATATATATATATATATATATATATATATATATATATATATATTAAATCCGATATCCGCATCCGCCTTTCAAAATTCAACATCCGCATCCGCATTTTGAAAATTAAATCCATCCGTTTTTAAAAATTCGACATATCCGCATCCGCAAATTAGAAAATATGACATCCGATTCATCACTAATATAAATAAAATAAAATAAAATAATCGTCTTCCCCTAGGAAGGACTTTCGTCCTGTCGTGGGATCTTTCGGGAAGATCCTTGGGTTACACGGCCCCACGGCGGATGTCGCTGCTGGCCAGGCCTATCGCGATGCCGGAGATTATTCCATCAGTGGCAAGAGCACCCACTGATGTACTCGTTTTAACGTCTGAGTCATTCGGAGCCAAGCGCAAGGAGAAATCACTCAATTTCCCGCTCCGGCCAGGCCTCGAACCCTGGACTTCTCGCGTGCTATATATACTATATAGTATCTAAAATAGTAATATATATATTATATATATATATCATATATATATATATATATATATATATATTATATATAATATAGTATTATATATATATATATATATATATAT
>SEYY01019372.1:12500-14624 GCA_009176605.1 Armadillidium nasatum
TATATATATATATATATATATATATATATATATATATAATATGAAGGGTAGTAGTATTTAATGGGTAATCAATGATAAAAAAGAATATTAATATATATGTAACCTTACCTTCAATATTTTGCTTAATTTCTCACAGATGAAATAATCGAAAGGAATTTTATAAAAGGGATACGCAATTATTAAATTTGTAATTAAATGGAACAGAACTTACGAATTTCCAAGATGGATCTTATGCCAGAAGGACAACCAAAAAGACGCTATCTCTTACCACTGTAATTTTAGAAATAATTAAAGATACTTAACTTGCGATTATTATTTTTAACAAAGCACAAGATTATTAAAATTTGAATGATACGAAAGGTTTTTAAAGAAGAACTCCAAATTTGAATATTTTTCGCCTTTATAAAGCGGAAGATAAAGCAGACATTGGATACACAAGGCGGAATTTGACGACACTTTTGACTTTTAAAGTTTCATAGAAAGTATAGAAAATGGATGGACAATGAAGATCAATATATATATATATATATATATATATATATAATATATATATATATATATATATATATATATATATATATATATATATATATATAATATATATATATTATTACAGTTCACCATCACACATGAGTAGAACCCTTTTCGAGGAGGGGGCATATATAAAAGAGAAAGTAGGAAGAAAAGCCACCCAGACCCGAACCTAACGCACTTCTCTCAGTTAGGCAAAAATAGAAGCCTTTAAACGAGGAAGTTTAAGAGTAGGAGGAAAAACAGATGACAATAGAGAATTCCATAGAACAGAGGTGGCTGGAATGAAGGAGGCACCACAACGGGCAAGCCCGGAGTTTCCAGCATTCACACAAAATTCGTGCGAAAGCAAAGCAGGGAACTCCTTGTGCAACGAGGGCGATGCAGTGGTGGAGGAGTGCGAGAGATCAATGCCCTCGAGCACTTGCCATTGGAGTACCTGTAGAAAAAGATAGTGCACCGACGTCAAGTCTCAGTTTGAAGGTAGGGGACAGTTTATTAATATATTATTCTTAGACTCAACCATATCGAGGAGAATGGAGTATAATATATTAAATATAAATATATATATATATATATATATATATATATATATTAATATATATATATATATATATATATTATATATGTATATTTGACAGAACACAAGTGAGAGCTATTGGTTGATAGCTAGAAGGGTCAGAGCGACTACTTTTTTTCGGGATCGACTGATCATATGCGCAGTTCCAACAATGAGGAAAAGTATTAATATTAAGGCATAGAGAGTAGAACTGAACGAGGACATGCACCAACTCGGAAACACACTCCCTCTGTATATATATAGTATAAAATAATTTTCTTAATTTCCAATAAATCCAGAAAACACAAAGATCACTCAAATTCAAAATATTTCATTTATCCATTTGTTTTACAGTCTTACAGGCTGAAAAATAATGTAAACTACTTGATAAATCGCCTTTAAAAAAAAAAAAAAAAATTATCTAAATAATTTTCTCCTAGATATACTGCACGAATTACGAAAATAGGAAGAGAAGAAATTAATAAAAAAAAAAACTTGCTGTATTTTAAAATCAAAATTAGGGTTATTTGATTTCAGAGCAATTTAGACAGTGTCTTCGGGGTTCAACCTGTTTTGTACTTGTATTTTAAGTCTGATAATGGAAAATTTTTGTGGGTTTAATATTACTACCAGCCCTAAGCCTTTTTCCTATCTTTTTCCTTTGAATAAAGAATCATAAATTTTCTGCAGACTAAAATTTAAGAAATCAAATGATTAGTAAACTGCATACTAAATTTCTAATTAATGAAGAAATAAATTTGTAGAGAAATATTGATAATTATTACTACTATTGTTAGTATTACTACTAATAATAATATTGCTGCTATTACCACTGCTACTAATACTATTACTACTACTAGTAATAATAATAATATTGAAAACTGTTAATAATGATTTTGAGGTTTATATAAAAGAGGTATCAGGTGTTCACTATCAAATTCCCCATTAAATATTTATGGGAAGTGAGAAGGATCAATATGTTTAGATAATTTACACTTTATCTTTTTCATGTTTAGAATTTTAGCTTTAATGGA
>SEYY01019373.1:0-10000 GCA_009176605.1 Armadillidium nasatum
TAATGAGCCTGCGAGATCTTGGATGTAGAATGAGTATCAAGATTCATTATTTACACAGCCATTTGGACAATTTTCCGGAGAACCTTGGGGATGTGAGCGATGGACAAAGGGAGCGTTTTCATCAGAACATTAAAACAATGGAAGAACGTTATCAAGGCTGCTGGGACTCACATATGATGGCGGATTATTGCTGAAACTTGATGAGAGACAACCCAGAAACTGTACATCAGAGATCATCCAAGAAAAGAAAGTTCACATAACCGCCATTTGCCATTGATCTGTGCACTATATGTATTTTTCTATTTTCTATTTTAATTCGGTCAATATATCTGATTTGCTGTACATGAACTTTGTAATCTTTGTTTTTACTTGATTAAGAATATAAAAAATGTATTATAAAAAATGTAGTACTAAATATCACGTGTTTTTATCGTGAAACCTTCGATATATATAGACTGATGAGTAATTTTCACCAAAAACTGAAAAATGACATATCTTGAAATCCTGATGTGATAGACAAAAACTGAGTTCATATTCGTAATCAGAAGCCAAAATTTAGTTAGAATCTGTTTCAAAACCTTTTGCCAGAAAAATCGTGTTGACCAGTGTAATTTTCAATAATCGATATTGCATCCTTTGCCACTTCTGACTGTGATTCTTCATCGCTGCTGGAAGCTAGAAGATCTTTCATTGATTTAGAAATGCTTAAGCTAACAGATTTTGTTTCTTTTGTATCTGAGAGCTTTTGCTTTTTTTTGAAAGGAGTGAAAGGAGTTGTTTTAGCTGTTTCTAGTAATTTTTTACTATCCGCAGATGCGGATGCGGTTGCGGATATCCAATTGCGGATATCCGCGGATGCAGATATTGGAAAAATGATGCGGATATCCGCAGTTGCGGATGCGGATGCGGATATCCGGTCCACCTCTAATATATATATATATATATATATATATATATATATATATATATATATATATATATATATAATATTATATATATATATTATATATATATATATATATATATATATATATATATATATATATATATATATATATATATATATTATATATATATATATATATATATATATATATATATATATATATATATATATATATATATATATATATATATATATATATATATAATATATATATAATATATATATATAATATATATATATATATATATATATATATATATATATATATATATATATATATATATAATATATATAATATATATATATATATATATTAGAGGTGGACCGGATATCCGCATCCGCATCCGCAACTGCGGATATCCGCATCATTTTTCCAATATCCGCATCAGCGGATATCCGCAATTGGATATCCGCAACCGCATCCGCATGCGCGGATAGTAAAAAATTACGTATCATGCAATTGATAAAAACTTTCAAAGGCAAAACTTTCTATTGAATGCAGAACCTCTTTCTGAGCGCCATACAGGCAACTATCTTGAAACTGTACTTGAAAAAATGCTGACAAAATGGAAGATTTCATTAAATGAAGTGCACTGCGTAGTCAGGGATTCGGGCACAAATATAAAAAAAAGCACTTTCTCTGGTAAGAGTGAAAAATGTAGATTGCTTTGCACACCAAACTCAGATAGTAGTTAAAAATTCCATTATGAGTCAAAAATGTCTATCCGATTTAATAACCAAATGTAGGTTAATTGCTACGCATTTCAATCACTCCGTTGTAGCCCAAAATGAGCTGAAGAAAATACAAACAAGATTAAATGTTCGTCTACTTTCTGTCATGCAAGATATTCAAACACGCTGGAATAGTAGTTTGCATATGCTTGAGAGGATGAGCGAAATTAATGAGGCCATTTGCCTTTATGCTTCAAGCAGCACAAAAATAAAGCCTCTAACAGCTGACGAAAATGACATTTTAAATAATTGTATTAACATCCTTAAGCCTTTTGAAGAATTAACAAAGACTATAAGTTCGGCTGAATCATGTTTGTCAGATGTGATACCACTTGTTTCAACATTGAAAGTTGTGTTAACAAATGTTATTAAGTCTAAGGGAGTTTCAAGGATGACTGAAACATTAATGAAGGAGATGAACGACAGATTTGAAAACCTGGAAAATGATGATGCTTATACAATTGCAACCTTTTTAGATCCTAGGTAAAAAACAAAATTTTTTAAACCACTTGTTTCTCAGAATATTAAAATCAAATTAGGATGCTTATGCGATGAGATGATAGAAACAGCTAAAATAACGCCTTTCAAGAAAAAGCAAAAGCTCTCAGATACAAAAGAAACAAAATCTGTTAGCTTAAGCATTGCTAAATCAATGAAAGATCTTCAAGCTTCCAGCAGCATTGAAGAATCACAGTCAGAAGTGTCAAAGGATACAATATCGATTATTGAAAATTATCTGAAACTCCCACGTTTGGAGGCAGATAAAGACCAACTTGTTTGGTGGAGAGATAATTACAAAAGTTTCCCTTTTCTTGCTGAGCTGGCAAGGACTTATTTAGCATGTCCTTCAACTAGTGTTGCTAGTGAGCGTCTTTCCAGTGGAGCAGGTCTCATTTACGACGAAAAGCGAACCAAACTTTCACCCGAAAGAGCCCAAAAGCTTTTATTTCTAAAAAATAACTTACCAATTATTAACTTCAAATGGAATATGTGAAACTGTGAAGTGTGAAGGTAATACTGAATTACTGGCTATATATATATATATATATATATATATATATATATATATATATATATATATATATATATATATATATATATATATAACCTTTTTCCAAATGGGTGGAGGTTGGGGAAAGAGGTTGGTGGGTGTTCAAGAGTTGGATCCCCGTCCCACACCCTGGTAACATAGATTCTGGATATTATATTTAAAATTCCAAGAATCTATGGCAAAAACTCTTAAAAAATTAAAACTATCCGCATCCGCATCCGCATCTGCGGATATCCGCAATTGAATATCCGCAACCGCATCCGCATCCGCGGATAGTAAAAAATTACTATCCGGTCCACCTCTAATATATATATATATATATATATATATATATATATATATATATATATATATATATATATATATATATATATATATATATATATATATATATATATATATATATATATATATATATATATATATATATATATATATATATATATATATATATATATATATATATATATATATATATATATATATATATATATATATATATATATATATATATATATATATATATATATATATATATATATGGAGGATTTAATTTTGTTGACACTGAATGGGATTCCCTCTTAATATGGATCATAGAAGTTCTGTGTATTTATAAATTGTATACTAGACATATTTTTGGATCAGATTGTCATTGAACCTACAAGACATACAGAACCTATAATACATACAGAACGTATAAGACATATAGAACCTCTAAGACATTCTGAACTTACAAGACATACAGAACATACAAGGCATACAGTACCTACATGACATACAGAACCTGCAAGACATTCTGAACCTACAAGACATACAGAACCTATAAAACATGCAGAACCTACAAAATATATACAGAACCTACAAAACATTTAGAACCTACAAGTGATACAGAACCTACAAGACATACAGAACCTATAAAACATACAGAACCTACAAGATATACAGAACCTACAGAACATACAAAACCTACAAGACATATAGAACCTTCAAAAGATATACAGAACCTATTAGACATACAGAACCTACAACACATAGATTTAGTATTAATAAGCGATAACGTTTAGTGTATATGAGGTTAGAATCAAAGTGAATTTAAGGTCCAGCGATCATTTAATAAAATAAGATTTAAGTTGACTGTTTAATCTGGGCCTAAATTGCAAGTTAATAAGTTTAAGATTTTAGATTTAAGAAATGATGAGTATAGCAAAATTTTGTCCATTCTTAACAATATTAACTGAGATAAAAAATTTAAGAACCAAAAAGGTTATGTCGTGTGGGAACACATTAAGCAAATTTTGATTAATATTCAGTCAGATCGTTTTAGCGTGCACTGCAAAAATTGTCCCAACGAATCGTAGGAACAAGTGGCAAAAATGTAACAACAAAGTTTTTCAATTATTTTCTTGTTAGAAAATAAATCGGTGAAACGACTTTCTTATACTTAACATGTCTTTTCTCTACTGAAAATTTTACTGTGACATTTTTGTCACTTGTCCCAACAAATTCGTTAGGACAATTTTTACATTTTAGACTCATTAGGTTGGTGAAGAGAAAACCTATTTAAGATCAGTAAAAAACGAAGATATTCTTAAGATATTCAAGAGTAGTGGATAGGGATGAAGATTTAGAAAATTATAAGAAAAATTAGATATGAACTTAATCAGTTAATAAGAATGGCAAAGAAATTGACAAAAAATTAATATAACAAGAAAAAGTAAAGACTTAAAAATGTTTTAAGCTAATATAAATTTAAAAATAAGATTAAGACAGTTGTTCCAATTAACATATAACTATTAACAATTAGCGTACACGGTAGTTTTAGTATTAATATTTAGTATTAATATAATATTAATATTTAGTATTAATATTTAAAATAACTTTTACTTTGTGAATGATAATACTAAACAATCTTTATATTTTCTTCACTCTGAGTTATATATTCTGTATGTTGTTTGTTTATTTGTGTTGGAAAATTTCTTACCTTAGTTTAATTGAGACAATCTTTACAGGCCTTCTTGTGACTTCCTACTCACTCTATTTTTCTTTTATATATATATATATATATATATATATATATATATATATATATATATATATATATATATATATATATATATATATATATATATATATATATATATATATATATATATATATATATATATATATATATATATATATATATATATATATATATATATAATACTTCAAAAAAATTTCGTCAGATTTAATATGTAAAAATGAAGCAGGAGCTATTGCTGGTCGATGCTGGAGTCAGTGCCGGAGTCGATGTCGGAGTCAGTGCCGAAGTCAATGCTGGAGTCAGTGCAGGAGTCGATGCCGTAGTCAGAACCTGAGACGAAGTTGGAACTGGAAAATTTCAAAATAATGGAGCGAAAGCTCTATAATTTTAAAATGACAGTCTAATTCAAGTAATTTTAAAGTGACTGACCCAACCCGAAGATTGAGTGGAGTAATTCCGAAATAATGCATCCGGTTGGAGTAGGAAAATGACCATGTTTCAGAGTTGGAGTAGGAAAATGACCCGGTTTCAGAGTTGGAGTAGGAAAATGACCCGGTTTCAGAGTTGGAGTGGGAGAATGATCCGGTTTCAGAGTTGGAGTGGGAGAATGATCCGGTTTCAGAGTTGGAGTGGGAGAATGATCCGGTTTCAGAGTTGGAGTAGAAGAATGACCCGGTTTCAGAGTTGGAGTAGGAAAATGACTCGGTTTCAGGGTTGAGTAGGAGAATGACCCGGTTTCAGATTTGGAGTAGGAAAATGACTCGGTTTCAGGGTTGAAGTAGGAGAATGACCCGGTTTCAGAGTTGGAGTAGGAAAATGACTCGGTTTCAGAGTTGGAGTAGGAGAATGATCCTGTTTCAGAGTTGGAGTAGGAAAATGACCCGGTTTCAGATTTGGAGTAGGAAAATGACTCGGTTTCAGAGTTGGAGTAGGAGAATGATTCCCGGTTTCAGAATTGGAGTAGGAAAATGACTCGGTTTCAGAGTTGGAGTAGGAGAATGATCCTGTTTCAGAGTTGGAGTAGGAAAATGACCCGGTTTCAGATTTGGAGTAGGAAAATGACTCGGTTTCAGGGTTGGAGTAGGAAAATGACTCGGTTTCAGAGTTGGAGTAGGAAAATGACTCGGTTTCAGAGTTGAGTAGGAGAATGACCCGGTTTCAGATTTGGAGTAGGAGAATGATCCTGTTTCAGAGTTGGAGTAGGAAAATGACCCGGTTTCAGAATTGGAGTAGGAAAATGACTCGGTTTCAGAGTTGGAGTAGGAGAATGATCCTGTTTCAGAGTTGGAGTAGGAAAATGACCCGGTTTCAGATTTGGAGTAGGAAAATGACTCGGTTTCAGGGTTGAAGTAGGAGAATGACCCGGTTTCAGAATTGGAGTAGGAAAATGACCTGTTTCAGAGTTGGAGTAGGAAAATGACCCGGTTTCAGAGTTGGAGTAGGAGAATGACCCGGTTTCAGAGTTGGAGTAGGAAAATGACCCGGTTTCAGAGTTGGAGTGGGAGAATGATCCGGTTTCAGAGTTGGAGTAGAAGAATGACCCGGTTTCAGAGTTGGAGTAGGAGAATGACTCGGTTTCAGAGCTGGAGTAGGAGAATGACCCGGTTTCAGATTTGGAGTAGGAAAATGACTCGGTTTCAGGGTTGGAGTAGGAAAATGACTCGGTTTCAGAGTTGGAGTAGGAGAATGATCCTGTTTCAGAGTTGGAGTAGGAAAATGACCCAATTTCAGAGTGGGAGTCCTCAAAAAAACACTTACCAGTTCTTCATCCCTGCATCCACATACTCATGCAAAATGTATATTACTTGTGACATCTAAAACCCACCTTTCGATTCCATAATCTGACTACAAGTATCTAAGAATTCTCTAAAATAATTTCTTTAAAATAAATAGCTTTAATTATTTTATTTTATAATCTTAAACAAATATACCAATTTTAAATACTAGTAAACATCAATATATACGGGGTATTTTTATTAATACAAACTAGCAGATTATTTCAAATACCAGAGGAACTAGTGGTATTGAAGCTCCCTCTTGCTATATATATATATATATATATATATATATATATATATATATATATATATATATATATATATATATATATATATATATATATATATATATATATATATATATATATATATATATATATATATATATATATATATATATATATATATATATATATATATATATATATATATATATATATATATATATATATATATATATATATATATATATATATATATATATATATATATATATATATATATATATATATATATATATATATATATATATATATATATATATATATATATATATATATATATATATATATATATATATATATATATATATATATATATATATATATATATATATATATATATATATATATATATATATATATATATATATATATATATATATATATATATATATATATATATATATATATATATATATATATATATATATATATATATATATATATATATATATATATATATATATATATATATATATATATATATATATATATATATATATATATATATATATATATATATATATATATATATATATATATATATATATATATATATATATATATATATATATATATATATATATATATATATATATATATATATATATATATATATATATATATATATATATATATATATATATATATATATATATATATATATATATATATATATATATATATATATATATATATATATAACCCCCAGACAAACAAACAGAAAAGGACGCTGAGAAAAGAACCTCATGAAAAGGAAGTTCAAATTTGAGGTAAAGAGATTCCTGAACAGGTGAAAGATTGAGTTTGGTTTGGGCGGGGCCCCAAAGATTGTTTAAATTATTACTTAAAAAGAGAGAAAATAATAAAAAAATAACAATTAACATAAAGACTTCCATGATGGTTAATTATATGAACACATAAGGATATATATATATATATATATATATATATATATATATATATATATATATATATATATATATATATATATATATATATATATATATATATATATATATATATATATATATATATATATATATATATATATATATATATATCTCTAGTTGGATGGAAGGTAGGAGACTTTCAAATTCAACAAGAGTTTTCAAGTTTTGCAGAGGGAGGCCCGAATCAACGGTCGACATACCTCAATACTCGGCCTTGAAGGTGTGCAAGTCAATGCGAGTTCGGAAATAAATAAAGGAAACATTTTTCGCCCTATACCAATAGAGTAAATGTAAGTTCAAAGTAAAAAATATATATATAGTAATAAAGTGCAATATTAAAAAAAAATCTGAATAATGGTACTTTGTGAGTTTTGATGACGTACGTAGACGTGATTTCGAACAATTTCAGTCTGTGGTTGGTCAATTGATTTCAATCTAGAAACTTTCTTCAGAGAAGCTTAAATAATTGGATGACGTCACTATAACGTTTCTTCGTTTATTTGAATTTTGGAAAGTAGCAACCTACGCCGTTATTTATGGCAGGCAAAACTGCTATTCGATTTCGTTACTTTTTATATCTACACTTTGATAAGATTGAGCATAGCGGTTAAGTCTGGGGTCAGAGAGTTAGAGAGAGAAAGGATGAGATTGTGTAGAAAGGCGTGTCGCACGAGTCCATCTCAATGGAGGAGGTATACGTACGACATGAGATTTCAGATGGTATAGAGCAGCACTTCTCAACATGGGGTTCGTGATCACACATAGACGGGGAGTGGGGGGGTCGAAGTGAATCACAAAAATAAAACACTTAATGTGCGGAAAAAAACCGTTACAATCCTTTCAACAATCTTTGTTTACTTTAAAATGTAAATGAAGATTAAATAGCACAAAATTGGTACTTTTGAATTGTTTTTTGAATGAATATAAAAAAAAAAATTCAAGTAATACTATACTTCGTTTCCAGAAAATATTTGTCCTAAATATTTTAAAATTTTATTATTAATCAACCGAAAGATGATATCTCAATCTACACTTTTGAATTTTACACCTGCTAGGCATAACATTTATTAATCACCTGTACGATAAATATCCCAATCTGCACTTTTGAATTTGACACCTGCCAGGCATATGAGATATTTTTGAGGTTGTGAGGTTAATAACTCTTATTTTTTGACCTTTTGGGGAGTCATAAAGCATAAAAGGTTAAGAAACTCTGGTAGAGAGTGACGCAACAATTCAATGGACAGAATTAGAATGAAGAAAATTATAGTGAGTGCAAAAAAAGTTGATAAGACAAATAATTAACAAATTCATTGTGGGACTTTCTGTTCTTGCAGTGATAGCAATAATAATAATAATAATAATAATAATAATAATAATGCAAATAATAATAATAATAATAATAATAATAATAATAATAATAATAAAAATAATAATAATGTAATGTTAACAAAAATATGAAGAAAAAGAAGAATAAGAACACAACAAAAACAACAACAACAAGAAAAAAAAGAACAAGGAAATGAAAAACAAAAAAAAAAAGAATATTAATTTGAAAAATTAATTATTATTATTATTATTATTATTATTATTATTATTATTATTATTATTATTATTATTATTATTATTATTATTATTATTATTTTTATTATTATTATTATTATTAATATATTATTATTATTATTATTATTATTATTATTATTATTATTATTATTATTATTATTATTATTATTATTATTATTATTATTAGGTAAAAAGATCTGTGGTAATTTCTATCATTCAATAAAGGTCAGATTTTGAGAGTGGAAATGATATTTCTGAGATTGAACCCAGAGAAACTAAAATTTGTAATTTGATATATATATATATATATATATATATATATATATATATATATATATATATATATATATATATATATATATATATATATATATATATATATATATATATATATATATATATATATATATATATATATATATATATATAGAGAGAGAGAGAGAGAGAGACAGACAGACAGAAGGAGAAGGAGATAAATTTATTCTGAGGAGGTTAAAACCCCTTACTTCATCCAGATTAGAGGCTGAAAGCTACCTTTTCTTTCATGTTTAGAGAAGATCTCTAAGATTGGAATGACCTACGAGATCAAGAATCTAACATTATTGTTACAGTCTCCAATGCTATAATCATTAAAACATCACCAAATAGGTGTCAGGTAGGGTAGAGTGATTGA
>SEYY01019374.1:7500-12500 GCA_009176605.1 Armadillidium nasatum
AACTTTCATCTTGAATGAATCTATAAGGATCTTTCAGTCACATGAATCATTATCAGTGTCTTGTGCGGTCATCAAACCATTGATATTGTTGCAAGCTACTAGATAGTCTCCCATAAAAAGAGTTGAGGTGTTGTTGACATTCACGAAATTTGGAAACTTGGGCATCAGCTACAAAGATATTCCACCGTTGTAGTGGAGAATCCAACAGCTATGCCTTATTTTTTGGGAGCTCCAAATTCCAGACCAGGTTATGCAGTTCACCTTGAAATGTGAGAAGTGGTTCAGATGAGTATTCTAAGTTAAAATGTGAGTTATTTGATATTAATAATTCCAGAGAGCAATTTAAATTCTACTCCTCATTCTCTCTATCTTTTTTATCTGATTCAAATAAGAACGATTCTGATGTATTAGTGATGGATAATCTTTCTCGGTGGACAAAAGGCAAATAGCTAGTAGAATGTTTAGATTTTTCGCAAAGCTACTTTTTCATATTGAACAACCCTTTCTTAATTGGAAGGGTGATGCTAAAGTAACATTTGTTGCTGTGATTTGATTATTCTCTTTAGATCATTGGGAAAACAAAGACATACACTTACCAATCCTGTTCAATCACTATTGTAGGTTACTTTCACAAATGGATCTTTCATATGTGAGGAGTCCACTTTTTATCCTGATCTCTAATCTTGCATCAAAAATAGAGGTAATATCCTTTTTCCAGCAATAACAGTTATTCGGCGCTTCTGCAATTCAAAAGTGAGGTCACCAAAAATATAGCAGAAGTTATAGATGAGATCTTGATACATCGTTGTTGAAACCTTATAAGGAGTAATAGCATATGATATATACGGACTAAATAAGCAAGACATCTATTTGGCTTAATAACAGATTGATGTAATGGATAATTATTTACATTAAAGTAGATTAATTTAAAAGTAAATAAATTAATGATTTCATTTTATCAATATTTATAAAGATCGTGTACTGTACAAAACAATCATCTTCCTCGACATTTGAAAGAATGCTAAGTGTAAGTGGTGTACGACGAGCATGAATTGTACATTTTTGTACTCGTAATCTCACAGTACTATGTCTTGAAAAGCAGTTATGAACAATTTTAACTGTAGTTATCTAAATCAGTAACCCTGAATTAGACAAAATTTACAATGTTTATTTAAAGAGCACTAAGGCTGTAAACTAATGCAACAGCAATAATAATTGATAATTTAGAATATCTCTTAAAAAACGACAAAGGACTTAGAATAAAACTAATAATGAAAAATGTTTTAATTAAATCTAATTATTTTAATTAAATTAATTTCAATATTTTATATATCTTATGGAATTGTCTATAGTAGATATCGTGGAGGATAATAATAATAATAATAATAATAATAATAATAATAATAATAATAATGATAATAATAATAATAATACCAATAATAATAATAATAATAATAATAATAATAATAATAGCACTGCTACTATTACTTCTAAAAATAATAAAAATAGTAATAATAGTCGTAATGGCAACAAGAATAATAACAATTAAATATTAACACCAATCATTTAATATTGAGAATATATTAATAAAAATATAAATAAATATATAAAATATAAGTAAATAAAAAAATAAATTCATAAAATAATAATAATAATAATAATAATAATAATAATATTAATAATAATAATAATAATAATTATTATTATTATTATTATTGTTATTATTATTATTATTATTATTATTATTATTTGTATTATTATTAAATGTAATTATAAATCCTAATGAAGATAGTTATTTGCCATTCAGTAGCTTTTATAATTTCCCCAAAAAAGGTGTTTTTAGGAAGTTTATTTCATTTTTCGAGGCCTACGTGTGAGATGGGCCTCCGAGATTTAGTTGGGTTATATTTTACTTCGTCTGGTGAATTGTAAGAGATTGAAAGAGTGAATTTACCATATATTTTCAGTATTGATATGTTTTTTAATGTCAAGAAGTTGGGTTGTATGATCATTGTAATTACGGGATGCTTACAATACCGAATACTCTTTTTGTTCATAGTTACTAGTGGTTATCAAATATACCCACTAGCAGAACTCTATATTGACAGATAACAGAAGAGGTGAGGGTAGACAAGACTGAAATAAAAAAATTTTTTTTAGATACATTTTACATTTTTGAATAGAGTCTCTAATAGTTATAGTTATGAATAAATATTTTGCATAAGATAGCTTGCTAATAAAGCTACTCATGTGCTCTTTGAAAGAGTTTATCATAAAAAATAATACTCTTTAGTTCATTGTTTACTTTAGAGTTTTGCATATCAGAATCTCAATCGGGTATTAAAAAAAGCCGTGCTGCTTTAATATTCTGAATGTAAGGAATTGTGGCACAAATGTATGTATTAATATGTGTATTAAAAAACAGCTGCCCTAAAAAGGATTCCTTGAGAAATTGAAATGAGGGAGGATGGAGAATCTCTTAATTAAACGAATTGTGATCGATCAGATAAGTATGACTGAAATAAAGTTAGTGAGCCATTTGTGACACAAAGTCTTTTTAATCTGCTAAGGGGTAGGCTGTGTGAAACTGTATCGAACGCTTTCGAGAAGCTAAAAGTAATGCATGCTTTTTCCCTAGCGTGTACTAATATTTTCAATAAGGAAGGTAAGATCATCATCTCTTTTGCGGTTTTTAATAGTCAAATTGAGGAAAGTCCATTTTCAAACAAATAATTAGTTTGTTTTATGGGGTATTAAAATCGGACAAAAATTTTCGGGAGGGAAAAGGAAACATCTTGAGAACACAGATGACTTTTAATATTCTTAATTCAGTTGGAAAATGGCCTAAAAATTCAAATGAATTATTATAAATGATGTCTAATATAGTTTAGATATCTTTTTTACAGTATCTGTAAATCTAGTTTGGTACACTTCTAATATGGATGATTTTATTCTTCAGACTATATAGCACACATAACGTCAGATATTGGTATGTTTTCGAAATCTTATATCTGCCCTTCGTTTGGTCTTAAGTAGTTGGGAAAGACACTTCTGTCTAGGAAACTTCACCTGGCATGTTTGCACCTACGGTCGCAAAGTACAAATTAAACTCATTGACTATGTGCTTGTTGTTTGTTTATTACTATATGTTAAATTATTTTTAATTCTCTAATTAATTGATGATTGCTTACCTTCTCGACGACTTAAGGTATATTGCGATGTATTACGAAATGGGATTAGTTTGTGTCAGTTTAAAGTCTATGATTATCATATTTTTCTGACCAAAAATCGGGACACTTCTGAACATTGCACCCCCCCCTCCTCTAAATACCCTACCCGTAAGGGTTTTAAGGGATGTATAAAAAAGGGTGATTTTTAATATAAAGAAGAAATACGATTGCTGTTTTCAAAAAACAAGTGATTTAGTTTAATAGTTAATGACATTCTTTAAAAATGCTTTTTTGCTTTCTAATTTAAACAAAAGTTGGATAAAATAATATTATCCCTCCCGATTTACCCTCTAAAAAAATCGTGACACGGCTTAAAAAATAGGGACTGTCCCGATAAAATCGGAACGGATGGTCACCTTAGTTTACCCATCATGAAAGAATTTAGTTTTTGACTTCCCTATTAGCTTTTTAAGTACAGGAAAATATTCTGCTAAAAGACACATAGGTTTTACTCCTTTCGCAGCACTTTTTAAACAATGTTCTTCTCTCTAATTGAGGTTAATAACCTCTTTGTTAAAAACTTATTCATTATCCTGTTCTCTGTATTTTGTATTTAGTGGACGTGTTTATAATAAATATCGTAGCAGATAATAATAATAATGATAATAATAATAATGATAATAATAATAATAATAATAATAATAATAATAATAATAATAATAATATAATAATAATAATAATAATAATAATAATAATAATAATAATAATAATAATAATAATAATAATAATAATAATAATAATAATATAATAATAATAATAATAATAATAATAATAATAATAATAATAATAATAATAACAATAATAAAATATTATATAATAATAATAATAATAATAATAATAATAATAATAATAATAATAATAATAATAATAATAATAATAATAATAATTAATAATAATAATAATAATAATAATAATAATAATAATAATAATAATAATAATAATAATAAATAATAATAATAATAATAAATAATAATAATAATAATAATAATAATAATAATAATAATAATAATAATAATAATAATAATAATAATAATAATAATAAGTAAAGAAATAAGTAAATAAATAAATAAATAAAATGTTATAATTTAGAATATTTCTAAAACCTCCAAAAAAATAAAAATAAAATAATAGTATCTAATAAAAATATAAATACTAAATTAATAATATAATAATAATATATATAATAATAATAATAATAATAATAATAATAATAATAATAATAATAATAATAATAATAATAATAAAAATAATAATAATAATAATTCCAATTATATCTCCTTCCTTGATAATTGCAAGTTTTGTATTTCTTCTATTATACCGGCTTGCTAAGCCTGTTATCTGAACCCTCCTTCTTATTCGATCTTGGGATCGCAATGGGGCAATAAATGTTTCCCATGGAGGAGTTTCGTATTGCTACAGTGTAAAATATCCTATAAAAATATTTTAACATTTTGTTATTTCATGTAACAAATTTTATAAAAAAATGGAAATAAATTTAACTAACCATTTAGTTGCCAATTATTAACTACAATTATTTTTATCATTCCGTTCATATATCCGCTTCTACTACTACTACTACTACTACTACTACTAATAATAATAATAATAATAATAATAATAATACATTTTAATTAAAGAGTTCGTACCTTCGTGGCATTGCCCTATTAAAGTAGAGTAATTTCTAGGAAGATTCTTATTAGGATAAGACTAAAGGATCGAACCAACTTCCTAAATGACATTAGTAAATCGCTCTACTGGTATTCCTTATAT
>SEYY01019374.1:20000-30000 GCA_009176605.1 Armadillidium nasatum
ATTCCATTCTTGCCGATCTGGATGGGATTTCCCGGTGGGGTCATAGCAACCTTGTAAAATTCAACTCTTTAAAAACTCAACTTCTTCACATCTCCCTCTCAAAAACACCTCCTAACTTTCCTATACTCTTCGATGGCTCTCCCGTCTCACCTGTAAATAACATTAACATTCTTGGTCTAAACATAAACAACAAACTGTCTTGGAAACCACATATTACAATGGTTGCTAAAGCGGCCTCTAAGAAGCTGGGAGTCCTGTTCAGATTGCGAGAATTTTTTTCTTCTGAGCAGTTACTCCAAATATATAAGGGTCTTATTCGTCCTTGTATGGAGTACTGTTCTCACATTTGGGGGGGCTCCGGCTCCTCCTCTCTTCTGGATAGGGTTGAGTCAAAAGCTAAGAAGATTAATAAACTGTCCCCTACTTTCAAACTCACTTGACCCTCTGTCTCTGCGACGTGACGTTGGCGCGCTATCTCTTTTCTACAGGTACTACAATGGCAGGTGCTCGAGGGAATTGGCCTCTCGCATTCCTCCACCGTTGCGTCGTCCTCGTTGCACAAGGGGTGCCCTGCTTTCGCACCAATTTTGTGTGGACGTAGGAAATCCTAGGCTAGCTCGTTGTGGTATCTCCTTCTTTCCAGCCACTTCTATTCTGTGGAACTCTCTACCATCCTTTATTTTTCCTCCTGTATTTAATCTTCCACTCTTCAAGGCTTCCGTCTGCGCCCACCTGAGGGCTGTGCGTTAGGTGTGTGTGTGTGTTTGATTGAGCTTTGTGCATGTGTGTGTGTGCCCCCTCCTTGAAAAGGGCTCTGCCCGTGAGTGGTGGCGTTCTGTAAAAATATATATATATATATATATATATATATATATATATATATATATATATATATATATATATATATATATATATATATATATATATATATATTAAGAAATCAATTTGAGCGGAAGAGCCAGTGCCAGTGCCAGTGCCAATGCCAATCTCATGTTCTTTCATGAGCCTTTCTTTGTGGGAGATGGGGGAGGGGGAAATTGTCCCCCACGCTCTTTACTGAGATTTTTTATCACTTTAATACGGGAAATCCGATAATTAATCCGGATAATCTTCTTAATACGATAATTTTTCACCTAATTAACGACATTAATCCATTTAATCCTCACCTTTTTCCCAAGACACGTGCCGTCAGGTTTTTCCTAGCCCTTCGTTTTGGCACTCCCCTCGGGACATATGGGACTTATGGGACTTGGCTTAGGCCACTCCCATCGGAACAAGAGGAGTGCCAGTTTCAGCAACAGCTCACACCAAAGATAAGACACTCTCGGTGATGACGTAACACACGTATGCACGTGCGCATACTTACACACGCATGCACACCTGACCCTGTGACGTTATAGCACTGAGCCATCAGGAAACTATGACGGCATTCGTCCGCCATCTTGAATTTCTGTCATTGTGATTTTCACATCTGCTATCTTAATTTCTGTCTACATGGTTTTCAGTTCCTCTATTTTGAATTTTTATCCACGGGATTTTCATCTTCGCCATCTTGATTTTATAGGTATCTAGATTTAGTCGCCACCTTGCATTTTACAGCGAAGTTTTGAATTTTTCTCTCCAATTTCTTGACTTCATTTTAGCGCTATCTAATGAATGAAAATCAAACTTCCAATTCCCAAACCAGGATATGAACCCATAAAGTTTTAGAGAGACCAGGGTTTGAAACCTCACCCTTCGATTTAATTAAAATATATCCCGTTACCACCACACCAAACCGGATCAATTTGTTCTATTTATACACAACTTTTTACATCGCATCTTTTTCTTTTGCAATTTGGAATCATTTATTACTTTGTTGATTATGTAATCACACTTACGTCTTTGTTGGGATCTTCCATTGTTAGAAAATGATTATGTAATCTCTGCTGTTAAGTAATATTTTTAATTAATAATATTTCAATTTACATTTTATATATTTCTTTCAAGCTATAGCTTTTAAAATAATATTTTCATTCCTTTTAATAATCAATTATTTTGTAACATAAATCTTTGGAAATTTTTCTTTTCAATTAAAAACCTTTCTAAAAAAACCTTAAGAATATTAATTTTTGAAAAAAATATTAAATGAAAAAAAAAAAACAATAAAATTTTTAAAATATCTTAGTTACAAAAGGATTTTTTATTAAAAAGAATGGAAATAAAATTTAAAAGTCATACCTTGAAAGAAATATATTGAACGGGGTATGAAATAGTGTGAAAAAAATTATTTAAACTTAATGAGCTATTCCTTCAGTAAGAGTCAGACATCAGAAACATGAAATATCAGGTATTGAAAGCATGAATCCTTGCTTATAATGTGGAGAAGTAATTAAAAGTACACAAATGAAGTGCGACATAAACAGGAAATATCATGAATTGGTATTAGTTAGTAAAATCATGACTTAGGGATATGGAAAATTAATTTGGAAGTGTGCTAAAAATATATGGTATGGTTTCTGTGTTGTAATTTTTATTCCTTGATAGTTATGTAACGAGTATAAAAAATGCTCTGATTCCATACCTATGACCTAATAATACAACAGTAATAATTTGTGAGGTCATGAGTATTGTCTTTTAATTGACTTGGTAAGGGTAGGAAATGTACAATAATACTGATGAAGTGACAGGTATGCTCATATCCTCGTTTAAAGAACACGGGTTCGAAACCTAAATGGAAAGGAAGGTATTTAGAAATTACTGAAGAAATGGTGTTGCTTACTCTTAAATGCTAGAGAAGACTTGTTTTTTTTCATGCCTAAATCACACCTGTTGACTGTATTCTATGATGATATACATAAGAAAAATAATTACCATACTGTGTAAAGACTTCTAAATATAAATAATAATATATTAAATAATATATATACATGAAAATTTAACTTATTTGCAATGATTACATGATCATTACACGACATGGAGAATAAGTTTTGTTTAATCCATCAACTGAATTGAATATAACGTAAATTCTGTGATGATTTATATATAAAATAAGATTGTTACTAAAGAAATCTATTATTAATATATAAAGAAAAAAAAGAGACTGCAGAAGTATACATAGTTAAAGTCATGGAATTGTTTGTTCTAAATTAATGACGTCGCTTAGTTAAGGAAACAAATAGTTCCTTTTGAAATTCATGTTATGACTTGAAAATAAAGACTTGTTTTGGTTCAGGGAAGGATATATTGAATATCTGACCTGGCATAGCATTCATAGAAAATTAGATTCTGATAGTACCTGGTGTATGACGTCATGAATATCTGACCTGACATAGCATTCATAGAAAATTAAATACTGAGAAAATGGGATTGAAATGTGTTATAGATGTACAATTGTTTGTAATAGAGTACATGGAGCATAAACTTCTTCTTCAGTAAAGATGTAATGATACCATAGAGAGGGGATCATATTCGGGCACATGTACTGTAAGGAATGTATATTATGTAATATAAATACTGTGTATATGTAATGTGAAAGCTGATTTTATGTGTAATTCTATGAAGTAAGAGGAATATGATTTCATAGAAAGACATCACAAATACAAAGCAAACTCAAATACTATGAGTATACGAATATAATGGGTTATGAAAAAAAATAAAGATGGAGTTTTACTAATATGTATTTGATTATATTTCCATGTGATTTCCCGATTCAAAATTTCCCACTGGGTATGTATACACTTTTGTCTTGTTTGTGAAATAAAATAATTTTGAGTTACAAATATATGATAATAGTTCATGTGATGTTATTCATGATGTCGATGAAAATAGCTAAAGATTTAGACTAGAGCAAGTATTGGTTGGTACAATGTCACGCGATGATGACGTATTAATGAAGAAAAAACAAGATGGATTCTGTGAAGAAGGCTTGTGTTTTTTAAAATTTTGAGATTAAGTCTAAGAATCCATGATGAAAAATCAGAATGGGATATGAAAAACCACGTGGTCAAAATTCAAGAAGACAACGAGAATCCAAATTGTGAAAAAAATAAACCATGATGGTTGGTGGATGTCACAGGGTTTACCGTACAAACTTGTAGGAACTAGATATGCGTAAGTGCATTTGTATGTAAGATGAATTTTTTTTGTACAATCATGTAAACGCAAGATCTATACCTCTAGTTCCTCTTCTCTCTGCTTTGCATGTCCTTCAGATAAAATAAAATATGTTGCGTGAGAATAGTAAAGAGGATATGAGATAATGAAATTTGAGATAGTAAGAATAACAATGATTTAATTGCAAGTAATAAGTTGGTAAATTCAAAAAGGGAGAGATTGAGGAAGGATTGGCATGGAGAAAGGGATGACTTGAAACTTAGAAATTACTCTGGTATAGTTCAAAGGAAAATGGTATTTCAAATAATTTTAATGACAGGACTTTAACAGAAAAAGGAATGAATTAATTAAGATGGGTGAGAAGGAAACATCATACTATTTAAGTGTTAAGAAACAAGTGAGTGCACGAGTGTATGTTTGTGTATGTGCATGCTTTAGTTTATATGGCTTTATATGACTGTGTGATAATTTGTAAGTCTGCGTGTGTGTATATGGGTGCATATGTATTCTTCAGTTTATGTGTGTGTCATTATTTGTAATTATGCGTGTGTATATGTGAACATGTGTATATATGTATCTACATGTGAGTTCATGTGAACTTTAATAAGTTTAAGCCTGAGGTGTTTGAATGTTTGCATGTGTGAATGTTATATATGCGTCTACTTGCGAACTCATATATGCATGAATATGTTTATGCGTGAGTATGATTGAAAATGTGTATGCATGAATGTGGGTGTGTATGTGTTTGCATGTGAATGTATGGATGTCATAGTATGTATGAATTCATAAATATTTTATAGAAATGTTTTTAGTTGAAAATAAAAAATATAAAAGATTTATTCTACAAAATAATTTATTATTAAAAAGGGTGAAAATAATTTTTTAAAAGGTATAGCTTTAAATAAATATAGAAAATATAAATTAAAATAACTAAAAATAATTTTCTAAAGTCATAGGTTGAAAAGGAATATAGAAAATGAAATATAAATTAGTTTATAAATATATTTAAGTCATAGTTTGAAGAGAACGGGATGAATATTTAAGAAGACATATGTGACGTCATAATGCCATTAAAGAAATTGAGTCAAGAGATGAAAATTACATGTATAATATTAAGTATTAATGTCTTTGAATATATCAATTCATATTAAGGTATTGATTCATTATATAAAACGAATTTTTCTTTATAAATACATCAAGTATTGTTATAGAATACCAATGGATATGAAACAATTGGTTCAGGTACGATAAACACGTGGTTATATAATACTGTAACTGTAAATAGAAGCGAATCATCAAAAGGAAATATCAGGAATTGGTTGGCTATGAAGCAAATATCAGCCACTTGAATATGACTTCATAAGCACATGGTAAAGTTTTACTTACTTTCAGTATATACAAAAGTATTTTAGAAGCATTGTCAAATATAGGATAAAACAATGCAACTTATTAAGGACGTCACTTAGTTAACAAAACAAATAGTTTCACGATATGTAATTCAGGTCATGACGTAAAAGCAAAACGCTAAAAAATAATTTATGACGTCACAATATCGAGATATACATTCGTGCTTGAAAATATGATGATGATGTTAGGTATTAGCACATGCACAGTGCTGCAAGATTTTACAAAAAAATGTTTAACTGCTAATATTCAGAAATATCTCTAAATTCTTATCCATCATGCGTGAGTATTTGTGTAAGCGTACGAGTTCGTGCGCCTCGTTATTCCACGTCCGAGAGGTTGCACGACTTGCCTTCGTACCCACGTTAGTTCCGAGCAGCCGATCCGCGCCGGTTCTGCCCCCAAATGGGTGCCATCTCGGACACGAAAATGAAAGAGTTTCATCAGACTCTTTCCGATTCAAAGTCACGTGATGCCAATGACATCATCCAATACTATTAAGGAATGTATTTGCTTACAGTGATCGTTATGTAAAAATATTACGTAATAACAGTGATTATATAATCATTATGTAACAATGGAAGATGCCAACAATGACGTAAGTGTGATTACATAATCAACAAAGGAATAAATTATTCCAAATTACAAAGAAAAAAGATGCTATGTAAAAATTTGTGCATAAATAGAACAAATTGTATTTTCTAAGGAATGCTTCGGTTTGACGCGGTGGTAACGGGATGGATTTCAAATCAGAGGGTGAGGTTTCGAATCCTAATCTATCGAAAGTTTTAAGGGTTCGTATCCTGGTTTGGGAATATTGGAAGTTTGATTTTCATTCATTAGATGGCGCTAAAATGAAGTCAAGAAAATTAAAAAAACCACTTGGTCAAATCCAAGATGGCAATGAAACCCAGATGCTTATATAAAATCGGAGATGAAAAATACATGGACAGAAATTCAAGATTGCGGACAGATTACGTCATAATGACATGATGGCCTATTGCTATGACGTCACAAGCTCAGGTGTATGTGCATATATGTGCATGCGCACACGTGTGCTACGTCATCTTCAAGAGTATTTAACCCTCAGTGTCTACTGTCGCTGGTACTGGCACTGGCACTCCCGTCTTTCCAATGGGAGTGGTGTAAGGAAGGTGCAACGTGATAGAAAAATCTATAAATAGCTCAAGAAAGAGCGCGATTCACTCCCCTCGGAATAAGGGGAGTGCTAAAAGGAAGATTAGCATATGCCTGACTGTATTTTCCGTGAGAGAAGTAGCGGGGCTTAAAGGATTAAATGGATTAATTTAAGTAATTAATTACGTGAAAAAATTTACAGATTAAAGAAATTATCCGGTTTAATTAAGGGATTATCTGGATTAATTAACGGATTATCCTTATTAATTAAATGATTATCCGGATTAAGAGAACTGAAAAACCCTCAGGAAAGATCGTAGGGGGCAATTATCCCTTATTTTCCCTGATAAAAGGGCTCAGGAAAGAATGTGAGGTTGGCACTGGCACTCAAATGGTCATCATACTATATATATATATATATATATATATATATATATATATATATATATATATATATATATATATATATATATATATATATATATATATATATATATATATAAAAGTGGGGCCCCATGGAAGATCTTTAGTTTAGTTCTCGACGACCTTAGCGCCTCCACTGACTCTATCTATATGAGTAAAATTAAAATGAAAACAATCCATCAAACTGTTATAAGCCACGTGGATTCTTTGAGTATTTAGTCCGTATAGTTCATATACTAATTTTTTTATTAGGATTTCACAAAAATGTATTACAATTTTGAGCTCTAAAACAATTTAATTTTTAGTTTCTAATTTACACTTCTATCTATCATATCCTATATTGTTTATAAGCAGATTACTTCTGCTATATTTTGACGATGCGAATTTTGAATCGCAGAAGTGCAGCATAACAGTATGGTTGGAAAAACTGTTATTCTTATTTTGTATTTTAGATCAGGACAAAAACTGAGCTCTTAACATATGCTTTCACACTTGTAAAAGCAACCTACGCCAGTGTTTGAACAGGAAAAGGAAATGCATACCTTCTGAAGTTCCATTGATTGGTGAGAACCCAAATATCATAGCAGCAATTTCTTCTGAATGCCGTCTCAAATTAGGAAAGGATTGTTCAAGAAAATGCAGCCTGTGCATATACAAACATTCCATTAGCCACTTTCCCTGAGCCCCATGGAGAAGAACTACCTGTTCCTGATGCACTGGAATCGCTATCACTTCACTCATGATTATATGGAAGAGATTGAGGATTTTAGTCTGGACCATCAACATCAAATGACCCCGATTTTGATTTAGACCCTAGTCTCAAACACACCTCATAATTCAACGTGAACTGAATAACCTTAAAAAGAATTTGGAACACCTTCCGAATAAAGTAGAGCTGATATGCTCTCAACTACAGAAATGTAATCTCGCAGCTGATGTTCGAGTTTCCATATTTTTCGTGAAGTCAACAGCAACACTCATTGTCTTTTCCTTTATGGAAGGTGCTTTGGTAAATTGAACATATATAGATGATTTAATGGTCTCACTCAGCATAGGTCATGATCCATGTGACTGGAGGCTCTTCATAGGTTTATCCAAGACGAGACTTAAAGCTGTTTTCTACCTAATGATAATATGAAACTATCAATTACATTGGATTAAGCAGAAAATATGAAAGAAACATATGATAATATAAATCAATTGTTGATATGCATAAACTATGACAATCGTAAGCGGCACGTCTATAGAGATTTGAATGTTGATGCCTTTGTGATGGGTTTACAGGATGTATAAGAAAAGTACTGCTGTGCTTTATGCGAAAGTCATTCAAGAGATTTCCATTACTCCAAGAGAGGCTAGTTACTCTGTCTATTGTTAGAGCCTGAGAAGAACACTCAACATCCACTCTTGTTGAATCAAATAAAAAAATTTTACCACCCTCAAATATAAAATTTTGACTTGTGAAAAACTTTGTCAAAGCAATGTACATAACAGATAATGTTTTTAAGTACCTTACTTAAAATACCCAAAATTAAATGAGGATAAAATAAAGTTATCAAATTTGAGAACTTCTTAAGAGGTAGTTAATTTGATGTGCACTGCATGAATAGGAGAAGGCTATGTGGAAAGCAATCAACTTAGTTTCAATAATATTTCTTACGAATAAAAGAACAAAAAACTTCAGTTATTTGAAGGCAAACCTCATCAAGGCATTTAAATGTTTGAGATGTAACATGACACTTATTGTCTATTTTTTTTAAAAAGTAGCATCTACATTTCCACCAAACTGTGGAGCAGTAAGCGATAAGCACGGTGAGCAATTTTGCTTCAACGTTTCATTCACTAAGGAAAATTACCATGGCTGCAGATTACTACTAGACAACGACAAAGATTACTTCTTCTAATGTTTACGTGTGACAAGCTAAAGAACATAAAGTGAACATCAAATAATGAGTAAATTTTGAAGTAATTACCAGAAATTGTTACATAAAACTGTGCAGCTGACCTAACTGAAAGAAATAATAAACCAAGCATTATATGACAGCATAATTTTATATTTCATGAGTGAAAAGCCTCTTTGTACACAATATAAAAACGCTCTATGTGATAATAATATAATGAAAACATCATATTCATTTTATTTTTGAAACCTTAGCGAGTTAACCATTTTAAATTTTATATTTGAATTCAACACAACAAAATACTTATGAATTAACTCCTTTTCCCTCACAGTTTTTTAAAAATGTTGAGCAGAGTAATTTAAAATAAAATAAATTAATTTTTCCCTCGATAGACAAAAGCAACATATATATATATATAATATATATATATATATATATATATATATATATATATATATATATATATATATATATATATATATATATATATATATATATATATATATATATATATATATATATTATATATATATATATATTATATCTCATGTTGAACATTCTCTAGAATTATATTAATCGAATGGACAGAAAAAAGTTACCTCCAAAAAATTCTTAAAATAAACCAAAACCAAAATAAATCAAATTTCACTTCTCATAGGGAAATTGTATTGCTGGAAATTGGTGGGTGGCAGACATCAAAAATCGTCAAAATGATTTTTTAGATAATAGATCCATCTTCGTATAATTTGTTTCAAGTCATTTTGACAAAGAGTTTTCCCTCGCCACTCAGATATGTCGGGAATGTTTTTCTTTAAAAAAAAAAAAAAAAAAAAAAAAAAAAAAAAAAGAGAGAGAGAGGGAGAGAGAGACCCAAAAAAACGCTCAAAATCGTTATTTTAATTTTCAAAAATGCTTCGTTTTGTTTTTTATTAGTTGTATATCTTGAAAATTAATAAATTTAAATCTTTGGAATTTTCCATCAGGTTCCATTAAGAATACTGAATAATCGAAACCTTTCCTTTAACAGTTTTTAATAAGAA
>SEYY01019374.1:35000-42500 GCA_009176605.1 Armadillidium nasatum
CGTATTGATTGGGCATCACTTTGTGTTTGTTTAAATTTGTTTTCAAAATAGGCAACTTCAGATTTTCTAATTAGCTTTTTAACTAATGAAGAATACGTGGTGAAAGTTTGCACTGGAGTGATGCCTCTCTTAACACTTTTCAACTGTTTGTACTTTTGCTAATTGAATTTAACAATGCTTAATTCATGTCTTTTTTTCTGTAGTAGTTTTATGTTTTATGAGGAAGTGTTTGTCGTGCTGTAGATTGTATGGCTAATTTTTTTAAATTTTTCATCCTTTGAGACATAGTCACTGTATACAATACTTTCGATTGTTGTAGAACTTTGATTTATATTTGGCCTTATGATACTTTTTATATGATTTATAAAGCAATTTGATGTCATGATGACAATTAGTATATTTTTACAAAAAGATTAGTGTCACTGCTGGGTACGTCGATGTTAAAGTGCCCAACTATTAATAAATGAGATTCCTCCTTTCAGTACGGTACTACAGATTTCGTCGGGTGTCTTTCTAAAATTTACCCTTTTTCCTTGTGGTGGTTGGTATATTCCTAATAAGTTAATTTTCCTGGTTTCTTCATTGAAGGTCACTATAAGAGCCTCTATATCCTTATTAACAATTGAAGTGTTTCTTTTTCTTTAAGGCCCTTTTAAATACATACTCATATTTCACCCCCTCTTTTTTATTAGCGGCAAGCACGGAAGAGGAAAATAAAATAGATATTTGTTACAATCTTTTAAGTAAGTAAGCACTAAACTAGAGAAGCTAAAACTGAAAGTAAAGAGAAGGTTTGTTAAGTCATCATGGTGTTTCGGAAAATTCCTGATGTTGAGACAAATTAATTTTAAACACTCCAATGATTTGTCACTGTAGCCAACAGACATTTTGTGCCTTGGGAATATCTAGAAATTTAGAGAAAACTTGTTTTTATTTTATTTGTTATTTTCTAAACTTGTTGTATGTTAGGTTTGTCATTGCATTGGCGTAACTAGGAAATTATTCTGGAGGGGCCATGACCCCACTCTATCAGAGAAATTAGTCTATTATGATTTTCCTGTTAAGTTATATATATATATATATATATATATATATATATATATATATATATATATATATATATATATATATATATATATATATATATATATATATATATATATATATATATATATATAGCTATCACCATTACTCACGGGTAAAGTTTTATTCAAAGAGGGGATGTTAAAATAATAGTGAAAGCATCAATAGTAAAAATTAAGAATAATTTCCACATATCGCCAATTTTGCAGGTGTGCACATTTATGAGTTTTAAAGTGAGAGAGATTTAATTTGGCTGGAAGCATAGAAAGTAGAAGAGATTTCCGCAAATCAGATTTGACTGGAAAGAAGTACCACAACGAACAGACATGAATCAGTTGCCAATATCCACAGAAAATCATTCGCAGACACTGCACCTCTTTTGCAACAGGGAGTCCGTTGAAAAGAGACAAATCAGTAGCGTCACTTCACAAAGTTAAAATGTCGTGTGAATTTGAAAGTATGAAACAGTTCATAAGTTTTTTGGCCTTCTACTTGACCCTATCAAAAAGATTGGTGAAACCTGATCTAATCTAGAATTGAGCGCAGTACCTCATATTATCGGCGTGTGAATGTATATAGTTATTTGAGCAACTTAGAAGATCATTAATGAAAAGTAGGAATAGAGCAGGAAATAATTCAAAATACTGAGGAACACTACCGTTGAAGCAAAGAAAGAAGAAGTCGCCTCATCAACAACAGCTGATTTGGAAAGATTAGAAAGAAAGCTAAGCAACATATAATTTATGAGAATGAAATCCGAAAGAAAGGAACTTGGATAGTTATAACCCATTTCACAACCAGACAACCACTTGGATATGTCAAGGGTTTCTAAACAAGACTCTCCAGATCCCTAGGAGCCGAATATAAATTTTGAGGAAGGAAAGTTTATAAGTAATGGATCTCCACGCCGAAAGCCATTGCTGATGTTCGGAAAGAAAGAAAAGACTCTCCACATTATCCAAAAAAATGTAAGTTGAGAATGGTTTCAAAAATCGTTGATAGAATAAAAGTGAGATCTATAAAGCGATAGTTAGAAGAATCAGAGCGGCTACTTTTCTTCAGAATAGGTCAGACAAATGTACACTTCCAACAGAGGGAAAGTATTACCATTGAGACGTAGGGAGAATAGTTGAAAAAGGAATGTCACTACTTAAAAGCACAGACCCTCAAAACTCAAGGAGGAATTCCATCCTGTCAGCTCGCCTTCCTAACCCTCATATATTTCAGAAGACCATGCACCTGATCAAATGTAATCACAGGTAAAGGAATAGAACAACTGAGAGGAGCAGGAGGAGATGGAAGAGAATAGCCATAAGAGGGAAAGCAGAAGCCAAAGAGATTAGTATTTTCGGTTGGAAAATTAGCAACAGAACCATCAAAGTGAATATGAGTATTAAAGGACGATTTACAGTAATTGTTAAAGATGTTTTTAGCAAAAGGCTAGAGAGAATTTTAAATATGAAAACTTAGGAGATTAGAGGACTTTCGTTTGATCAAAGTCTGCTTTCCTCTTCGAACAATAGCATTCCAAGGAAGCGCTATTTAATGTGAAAATACGTCATACATTTTTAATTAGTTATTCATAACGAAAAAAATACTGTTTGTGGTTATAAAAAAATTTTTTAAAGACACATGCTTTATTATAACGGACGAGAGGATTGTGTTTGCACATTATTGAGCGAGCGTTTCTTTTCTTACGATATGGTTTTGCAAAAAAAAAAAAAAAAAAAAAAAAAAAATGCAAATTTTTTATTTTTTTTATATATTATATATATATATATATATATATATATATATATATATATATATATATATATATATATATATATATATATATATATATATATATATATATATATATATATATATATATATATATATATATATATATATATATATATATATATATATATATATATATATATATATATATATATATATAATATATATATATATATATATATATATATATATATATATATATATATATATATATATATATATATATATATATATATATATATATATATATATATATATATATATATATTATATATATATATATATATATATATATATATATATATATAATATATATATATATATATATATATATATATATATATATATATAATATATATATAAGAAAATATTTGAATTTTAATTTGTATTGAATGAAATGCTTGGGTGCCCAGTCGTTAGTCTGGAGGGGGTTAGGTCTCATGCCCCCCATAGAACGCCAATGTTTGTGGGGAAAATTTTTGTGTTAGAATATAGGAGACATTTGCTAATCAAGGAAATGTGGGAAGTGAATATTTTTATATACCATATTGTGCAGATTAAATTTAGATTTATATATTAAGAAGCGTAAATTGTTTAAAACACAAATGTGTATAGTTTGCAATTGAAATGTTCGAGAAAGAGCAGATGAAAAGATAAAGGAAAGAGTGGTAGGAGAGGAAGAAAAAAAGAAAATTTGTGTGAAAGAAAGAGACAGCGTTAGAAAGGAAAATAGAGGGAGGTAAGAATGAAAAGGAAAAAGGAGAGAGAAATAGAAGAAGAGAGAAAAAATGGAAGAGAAAAGTATTAAATGAAGGAAAGATGGGAGAGAGAGAGAGAGAGAGAGAGAGAGCGAGAGAGAGAGAGAGATTAGAGAGAGAAAGAGAGAGAGAGAGAGAGAGAGAGAGAGAGAGAGAGAGAGAAGACGAAATTAAAAGAGGGAAAGAAGACAGGATTGAAAAGAGAGAGAAAATAGATTAAGAGAGAGAGAGAAGACGGAATTTAGGGAAAAAGAAAAAAGATAAAGAGGGAGAAAAGGAAGAGAAGGAGAAAGAGGGAGGAGAAGAGAAAGAGAGAAAAGGAGAAAAGAAAGAGAATGAAAAAAGTAAGAAAGAGATAGAGTAAAAGGGAAAGAGGGAGAGAGGGATAGGGAGTGAGAATAAAGGGAAAGATGGAGAGAGAAAAAAAGAGAAAAGGAATGAAATAAAAAGAGAGGGAGAGAGAAAAAAGAAAAAAGAGAGAAAACAGCGAGAGCAAAAGATAAAGTGGGAGAAAGATGGGAGAGAGAGAGTAAGATAAGTTGAGGGAGAGAGCGAAGAGAAGAGAAAGAGAAAAAGGGAAAGTTGGAGAGAGAAATAGAGAATGAAGGTAAAGGAGAAAAAGGGGGGAGAAACGGAAATAAAGAAATATAGGTTGTGAGAGAAAGATACAAATAGGAAGAGAGAGAGAAAGAGGGAGAGAGAAAGAGGGAGAAAGAGAGAGAGAAATGAGAAAATTGAGAAATGAGGAAAAGAAAGAAAGAAAGAAATATAAAGAAAGAGAGACAAAAGAGAAAGAGAGTGGGAAAAGAGAATGAGAATGGAGGAGAGAGAGAAAGAGAGAAAGAGAAAAAAAGAAAGAGGGAGAAAGATACGAGAAAAGAGAAGAAGAGGAAGGAAAATAATAATAATAATAATAATAATAATAATAATAATAATAATAATAATAATAATGAAAGTTGCTTTATTTGTGTATTAAATACTACAGCGGTTTCCTCTTCACAAAAGGACGTGGTGAAAAATTTTTTTAACGAAGGATAAATTCTTTTTTATTTTTTTTTTTACAGGTCACCATCACTCACGGGCAGATCCCTTTTCAAGGAGTGGGCCTATTTTTCAATTTATGACCAATATTTCAAAATATTTTAAGTCCTTTCTCATTTTTTATATGATTTTCTAATTGGTTTGTTTTCATGGTAGTTAACATTACTGAATACATTTTTAACATAGGACAACAGTTTCTTCAAGAGAGCATAATGAGTTCTCATAGAGTGTGAACTTGTTTCTCTCACTCTAAACTCGTGATGGCCTGAAAGGCAGTATTTTGTCTGCCTGGAAGGACGGCATATCCCCTCGTAGGATAAATTCTTTTTTATTTTTTTTTACAGGTCACCATCACTCACGGGCAGATCCCTTTTGTTTGTTCTAGCGTCTCCAATTTGGAATCTTCTGAATTTTCTACCTTATGGCTTAGGCTCTCTTGTCATTCTACGACAAAATTCATTTGTTCTGTTTATTTATCTTCTAATTCTACTGACTATCCTAAATTTTTCGACTATTTAAACTCCAAAATAGAGCGCATTCTCTCTTCTTCTCCTTTCTCTGAAATTATCATATTAGGTGATTTCAATGTTCACCACCGCCAATGGCTTTATTCTAGCTCTCACGATACAGCTGGTGAACGTGCCTTCCATTTCGCTTTCCAAAATGACCTTGAGCAGTTGGTGCAGCTCCCTACTCGTATCCCTGATCGTCTTGGAGATGAACCCAACATTCTAGACCTTTTTCTAACTTCTTATCCTTCTCTTTATACTGTTAAACTCTTTCCTCCTCTGGGTTCCTCCGATCACTTTCTTATCTCTGTATCCTCTTCTATCTCTTCAAGTCTTCCGCAGGAAAGCCCCTTTCAAGTGAAAGGAAACGTTTGTAGCATTTCGGTGCCGCAAGCTGGTCGGACTTGCGGTCGTACTTCTTTTATTTCCCATGGAATGATTATTGCTTCAGTGGGAGGGGTCCCTTGGAGTGTGCAGAACGTATTACTGAGGTGATTCTCTCTGGCATGGAGGCGTACATTCCATTTTCTTTCCCTTCTACTAAACCTAACAAACCTTGGTTTAACTCTGCTTGTTCTCGTGCTATCCGCCGCAGGAATATTGCCTTCAGGGATACCGTCGTCTTCAAACTCCAGAAACTCATGATACTTATATTTCATCCCGGAATCGTGCAAAATCTATCCTTCGTAACACTAAGAACTCTTGCAAATGCAATAATCTTTCTGGTTTCTCTTTCCTCAAGCTCATTCTGGCATTTTGCAAAAAATGTCAACTCTAACTCTGCTTCTTCCTCTTTCACTCCTTTAGCATCTTCCGATGGCACAAATAGTATTTTACCTTCTTCTAAAGCTGAACTCTTTGCTCAAACTTTTGCCTCTAACTCTACCTTAGACGATTCCGGAGCTTTTCCTCCTCCTTCAACCCCCTCCAACTCATTTATGTCTAAAATTAGAATTCCTTCTAAAGATGTCATTTCTGCTCTCTCTGAGCTTAATACTAAGAAGGCGTACGGTCCCGATGGTTTTCTTCCTGTGGTTCTCAAAACTTGTGCTTCCGAGATAGCACCCTGCCTTGGTAAACTATTTCGTCTTTGTCTCTCTACTTCAACCTTCCCTTCTTGTTGGAAACGTGCGCTCATTCAGCCTGTGCCGAAGAAGGGGGACCACTCTCAACCCTCTAACTACCGTCCAGTTTCTTTGACCTCAGTTCTTTCTAAAAATTTTGAATCTATCCTTAATAAGAAGATTTGGAAACATCTCAATTCTTCTAATCTTATCTCTGATCGTCAGTATGGTTTTCTCAAGAAACGCTCAACTGGTGATCTTCTCTCCCTTCTCTCTGACTCTTGGTCCTCCGCTCTTCGGCATTTCGGTGAATCCTTTGCTGTGGCTCTGGAAATATCGAAAGCCTTCGATAGAGTCTTGCACAAAGCTTTGATTTCTAAACTTCCCTCTTTCGGTATCTATCCTTCTCTCTGTGATATTCTCTCTAATTTTCTCTCCGGTCGTTCTATAGCAGCTGTTGTAGACGGCCACCATTCTTCCTTTAAATCTATTAATAGTGGTGTTCCTCAGGGTTCTGTCCTATTCCCAACACTTTTTCTGCTTTTCATTAATGACCTTCTTTCTATTACCTCATATCCTATCTACTCCTATGCTGATGACTCCACCCTTCATTACTGCTTCCAGTTTGAAAAACGTCCCACCCAACAGCAGTTAATGAACTCAAGAAAGTTAGCCTTGGAGGAACTGACCTCTGATCTTTCACGTATTTCCAATTGGGGTAGAGAAAACATGGTTGTTTTCAATGCCTCAAAAACTCAATTCCTCCATCTCTCCACTTGACACAATCTTCCACACAACTATAATGTCTTCTTCGAAATCACACGACTCAAACCTTCATCTGTTCTTAATATTCTTGGTGTATCCTTTTCTCGTGATCTTTTTTGGAAAGATTATATTACTTCTCTTTCTAAACAAGCTTCTAAGAGGTTGGTTGTTTTGAGGCGCGTCCAGAATTATTTCACGCCACCCCAGATGCTTACTCTGTATAGGGGTGTTGTACATCCCTGTATGGAGTATACTTCGCACATCTGGGGTAGTTCCACTCATACAGTTCTCCTTGAGAAGGTGGAGTCTAGGGCTTTACGTCTCATCAACTCTCCTGCTCTTACTAACTCTCTCCAATCTCTTTCTGCCCGCTGAATTGTTGCGTCACTCTCTCTCTCTTTACTATCGCTATTGCAATGGACACTGCTCTTCTGAACTCTCTCGTTGCATACCTCCTCCACTGAGAAGAGCTCGAGCTCGTGTGACACGCCTTTCTAC